>JAPMOB010236150.1:0-10325 GCA_029875015.1 Lepomis gibbosus
ATGCGTGCATCACTGTTAACCAGTCTAATAAGTGCTCACGTAAACACCTGAGCAGCTACTGGCCATTCACCCCACCTCTCAGCCCCCCATCACCACCAGGCTGCTAATTGGATGTGGCAGGGAATTGCTGCGCACTTGCCTCGCAGCGACTTGTACCCTATAACCATACACAAATCGATCTGACATGTGGTATTAGATTAAATTACCAAGCAGCGCAGTGACAAGGAAAAGGATTTGCTCAACCCCCACCTCTCAATCTCCCACGCACCCTCCCAGAACTGCTGGAGAGCAGAGGGATGTTCAGCCAAGCAACAGGAGATGCTGCTCCATCCGAACTATTCGTCTTCAGACCCGCCTGCAGCTAGCTGCCTCTCCCTGTTGACTGCTTTGAGTACACATAAACCTCTGACCTATCCCAGAATAACCAGTTCTACTCAAATATATGTGCACAAGTCAGGTTGTTAAATGTTAAACTTACAAATCCAATCAGCTACACATAAATTGGCTTTCTCTTAAAATAAAATGAACTCACTAAATTTTGATGCAGCACACTGTTAAATACCGCAGGTGGATAAATTACTTCCAGCTAGCTGCTGTAGATTATATTCTCTAGTCATTTATCATTTCTGTCAAGTCAGCAATATTAAAACCACATGCGGCCCACTTTGATGAAAACGTTTGAATAAAGCATGGTGTCGTCGTGTGACATGTTTTAAACTACATATGTGCTTCTATATTCCACACTCAATTTCAGTTGTTTCACCATTTCTGAGTAAATGCTGCAGCAGCTCTCTAATTCAAATAGGCAAGAAGAATTTTCACCCGCGGTGAAGGTTGCAGCACCTTATTTTTCTGAGGTTCACAGGGGCTAAAATCTAATTATCCAGGCCAGTTGAACAGCTGTTTCTCTTTAGCTTCGAGTTTCAGCTAAGTTGGTATTTTTTATTCATGCTAGCAGCGCTGCTCTAGGGATGGCAGCGTTGGTCGCTCCATCATTTTGGTCTAGACTGGACTGTGTCATCAGTTACTGGATTGATTGGCATTAAAATGATCTATTAACATTTGTGGTCCCTAGAGGAGAAAACAAAGTCCATGAAAAGTCCATTTTAATACAACAGCTTACAAGCGTGTAGTTTCATAAAAGATCAAATAGTCACTTTAGTAAACATTAGTCAGACAGGTGGAAATATTGCGTTTATTGAGGATTATTTTCAGTGGCGGATGAATCCACATGTGTGTGTATGTGAGATTGAGTCCAAATAAACTACAGTGTGTGTGTGTTCTTTGCATCAAGGCTTTGTTTAATCCTCCATTGAGTTTTGTGTCTGTGTGGGCCCCAGGAAGAATAGCTGTTGCTTCGGCTACAGCTAATGGGGATCCTACTAAATGAAAAGAAATATAGCACCGTTTCCCATGAACTTATTACTGTCGCGCTTACGCTGTGTGAACACGACGTGATTTTGATGGAGCTGTTTGCAAAGTGGAGGAAGAGAGAAAATAGTGTGGGACAAAGAAGAAAGTGTCCAAAGTGTGGGATTATTTCAAAATACAAGAAAAACAACAACTCTGTAATGTCACTGTAGGGGTGTGCATCTTCACTGGACTCACGATTGGATTCCAGTCCTTGATGCATCACCTACTGCCGCCTGTCATGTAGCTGTCATTAGAAGAACGAGCAGAGGATGCTTGCTAAGTGCTACCGCGCTGCACAGTGTGCAGGTGAAAATCATTAATGTGAGTTACACACTGACTTTACTGATCATGTGAAATTTTAGTAGCAGAAGTCACTCACTCAGTAGCTGCCTGTCTGTGCTAAACAGGGAGAACCACACGTCTCCTCACCCCTATGTCACAGTCCATCCACCGTGAAACAAAACTTATGTGGCCTACTGCAACAGCACGTTGGCATAATGTTCATTTTGTCCACCGTAAAACGAAACTGATGTCGCCTAACGTTACCACAACAACACAACTGCACCTGATCAGAAAGCACCCGGACAAAAGACAAGCTAACAGCAACTTTAGCATTTAACTGAAATCATGACTGATTGTTGAGTTGAGACCAGCCAAAGCAAGAAAATGTGCACATTCTCCTGGTTGGGCCGTGAGTTTGGGTTGTAACGTCACAGTCATGAGTTAACTGGGTGTCGGGGAGCTGCACCTTAGTATAACTTGTAGAGCACTCAGGCGATGTTTGTGTTTGTAAAGCAGCTGTCTGGTTGTTGGGCTGATGTTTGCTGTATGACACATTGAATTTCCAAAAAGACCAATAAATATTTATCATCTATCAGCTTACACAGCTAATCCCGTTACTTGGCGGTGGTGGTGAAGGGTGCCGGCGGCGCAGAAGTTCTTAAATGATCCATAGATGAATCAATGAAATAATCTATTGAATCTTCAAGTACTAAAATCATCGTTAGCTGCAGCCCTACACCACACATTCATTTTCTCACGCATTGAAACTGATAACTGTCAACTCGTGGAGCTTTTCAACTTGTCCCCCTGTGACATCACAGGGATGAAAGGGAAGCAGCTGGACTACAAACAAGCTGTTTTCAGGCAGTTCAGAGCAGAGTTTTCTGTGGAAGAAACTCCCTTTGGGCTGGACTTTGGGCTTTTTCACTTTGCAAACCTGTTACATGCACAAAAAAGATATATAACTCAATAAAGAAGTGGGCAAAAAAGTATAATACCTCTTACAAATATTCAGTTTTAATCCAGTTCTGAATTTAAAGGCAACCAGGCTGACATAGATATGCACACTGCAGTATTTATTTATTACAAGGCATAATGTCATTGCAATATTGAACAATGTTATCGTGCAGGCCTAGTCTGAAGCATTATAATGATAGATGATGGCCCATTAAGTGCAAACACAGCCTCTGAATCATGCATCAGTGTCTGCCACCCCAGACTTCTTCAGTGCCATTACGTCAGATCAAGTTTCCTCGGCAGACGTCTCCCCAGACTGTTTTCTGTGGAACGCTCTTGTACCATTCAAGGTGTGGCAGAGCTGAGTAAAGAAGGTGAACTGGAGCGCGATTTGAACATAAAGGACATGTCTCGTCCTGGGTCTCCCAAATATTTCCATAACTGTCAGGGAAACAGTGGCAAAGAATCAGGAACAAGATAAATGAGAGACCAGGGAGTGCCTGCAAGGTCAACCCCACGCTGGTTTTTGACAGCTGATTGTGAATAATGTAAATATAATTTCATTGGGTTACACATTGTGCTTGATAAAAATAAACACCACTTTTTCTGTGTTCTCATGATGATCAGCTGAGCTTGTAGAGGAGATAAAGAGGTGAAAATGTGAAAGGGAAGGGGAGGAAAAGCACTTTACAGCAGGGTTTTGGAGGTGACATCATTTTAACATTTATCAGAACCGTGTTTGATCACACAACATTGCAACAGGAATGTAAGGATCTGACTACTGTGCCTTAGCTGGCTCGTGAGTACACCTCTTTGTGTGCACAACGTGCCATCATCATGTCATCCTGACAGGTCTGCCAGCCTCCACTATAGCCCAAACATATGCAAACCTACAGCCTCTGAAGAAAACAGTCCGAAGTAGAAAAATTAAACGTTGTCTACTGGTTTCATACAGGAAACGAACAGCGGCCTCCTGGGTAAAGTGATGCTTTGACCCATCCTACCACGCTAACCTTGTCCCTAAGTAGGGTTGGGCATTGTGTTTTTTATGATTCCATTGACAAATCAATACTTTGAAAACGGTCCCAGTACCTGAACCGAAACTGTGGGGGACAACATTAAAGAGGATTTTTAAATTTATTAAGTAAAACAATAAGTAAAACAATATATTAACTGTTTACAGAGTACATAAATATAAATCTAATTACAAAAAACAAATTTGCATAACAAATTCACACTAAAGCTGCAAGCAGCGTTGAGCGGGCCCTCTTCCCCCATGCGTGCCTCTGGTGCAGCGACAGCTGGAGCCTTCACATCGTACACCGTGTGACACGGCTCTGGAGTTATAAATGCACAAATCACTCAGGTGACGTGTCGAAAATATATCACAAAGTTTGTTTGAGGTGTCATTTACTCTATTCAAATTGGCTGACTTCCACCTGGGTTTAAGGCATAACTCTCAAACAGCTTCCTGTTTCTTGGCGAATAATTACTTACCAAGGCAAGAGCATTTGACAAGAACTTTGAGATGGATATGGTCAACCTGCTATGAGGAGCATATATGCTTCATTATGGACATTTTTGCATTTCCGCTAAACAAAAAAAGTAACAAAAAAAGCTTTGCAATTTAACATCCCAAGGCTCTTAAGATGGCCCGACCCACATGTGAAGTTGATCGTGTTAAACCTCTAAGAAGAGTTTGTTAAGGTACGGAGCCTGAAAATGGGGAAAGGGTTTGTAAAAAATTCTAAATGGCCGACTTCCTATTAAGGTATGGCTTCAGGAGGCTTATTTTTAAGTCTGGAAAAGATACATCTGTTTCTCAAGTTTTGTACAGCTAGGTAAACATTACCTGTTCGAGTCTGGCTGCAAAGGTTCGTGGCTCTTTGAGCATCCTAAAGGGCTCAAATATTTGTTTAAAAAAATTGAAAATAACACAGCAAAATGCCTGACTTCCTGTTGAACAAAATCTCATAAAAAAGTAGAAATGTGGTCTTTGTAATAAGAGCAATAATTCCACCAAATCTAGGTATTGTTTCAGCAATAATAAAGACTGAGAGAAACCGGCTGTCATCTTGTAGCCTTTCACTGGGGGGCGCTACATTTGGGACTGCGGTGAATAGTGGTGCTGCTTCTTATGTCTGTTTTGGAGCACAAGAGGGAAAATAGTTCAATCTACACATTTAAGTGGCACCAAAATGAGGTACCGAACTTTGCGTTCTAATTCAGTCCAGTAGGTACCAGTCATAGAAGAACCGCAACTAGTTTCTACAAATGTTGCTAAGGATTGCGACGAGGCGGCTCCGTAGCATGTTACGGTGACATATTACAGTTACGTTGGTGGCTGTGGCTCAGGAGGTAGAGCGGGTTGCCTGCTAATTGGAAGGTCGGCGGTTTAATCCCCAGGCTGCAGGCCGAAGTGTCGTTTCGGAAGATACTGAACCTCAAATTGCCCCTGGTGGCTGTTCCACCTGTGTATGAATGTGTGTGAATGGTGAATGCAGATGTAGTGTAAAAGCGCTTTGAGTGGTCGAAAAGACTAGAAAGGCGCTATACAAGTGTAGATTAAAATAATTCAAAGTTGTACACATCTGAGGATCTGTTGCATTAACTGTGAAAACAAGAGTGAAAAAACTCAGAGAACACAGCATCTCTTTCATATTTTCATTTTTTGTGGGAGGAAGCCCATGATATGGCCAAGTGAAACAGAACTTGTAAGAGATGTCTTCTATCACAATAAGGGTTTTATTCAGGAGATCAAAGGGAGACTTGTCTGGGTTTCGGTCCTGGAGGTAAAGCAGAAAACTTTAAGGTAGTGATAGCTGCCATTTGAACATATTAACCTTTCATTTGTTCTCTCTGGCAGTGCAGATAAAACAGAGTGGGTTTGCTGAAATAGATGGTGAATTGCTCCATTTACATCTGGCCAGTTCAGGGTTGTTTTTGTCCGTCTTTACTGCTGAGAGACAAGGAAGCACGAGCTGTTTGTTGTCGTAGTCAATGTTAACAAGGTTACTCCAGTCACTGCTGCTCAGCCCTAAGAGAAAGCTCCACTACACAACAATTAGACTGTGCAATTTGGAGAAACACCAAACACCTATTTTCTCTCAGGAAAGTCACGGCAGATAGGATACATCGTTCACTTCCTTATTAAAGTGTTTTTGGATTTTTCACATTTGCCTTTGTCGACCAAATAAAATCATCACTTTAAACAAGACTTGGAAACGGGAATTATTTCACGAACTCCAGCTCCTCAACAACCAAACAGTTGCAAAGTATTCAATCAAAAAGTATGCTGTAGTCTGGTTTGGAGTTTGAATCACCAGCTCAACCCCAGTTTGAGTTTTACTCATAGACTGTACTTTGATTAATGAGCGTGAGTTTGCCCGTGGCATGCTGTTGAAAAATGATGATTCGCCATGAAACGGGAAGTTGTTAAAACTTAAGTAGACATGCTCACATCTGCACCAAATTTTACATGTATAACAATAGTCCTGCCCTGAAAACATCTATATGCCAGTGTTACGGAGGAGTATGTATTGTTGTGGTGTTTGTCTTCTCTCGTTGCTAGGTTTCAATGGAGTGGTGATTGCGGACAGACTCCACCTGTTCTCACTCAGCTACGGGATAAAGGAGGCGGGTCCTCCATGGGTCGGCCTCTCATTCCTTCATAGTGCCGGTCGGCGGCAGACGGTGCTCGGAGGGGAGCATGTACCCGTTTTTGTTTTCTATTAGGTGTTGCCTTTAGTGGAGTATGTCTCCTGTGATCTTTGTTTCTTTTTTTATTGTTCCTTTAATAAAACGCGTGGTTAATTTTTCATCAGGTGTCTCCCATCCTTACTTTCGGTATTTAACATCAATGGTTACTCCTTGATTTCCTACTGGGACGTAACATATTTGGGGGCTCGTCCGGGATCACCACTCCATTGAAACCTAGCAACGAGAGAAGACAAACACCACAACAATGCATACTCCTCCGTATAACAGCCAGTATTCACTCAAAGTCATAGCGCCACCTTCTGGCAACAGGAAATGACACATTTTATGCTGTAATGTACTACTCCAAGCAGGTTAGACATATCAACTTCAAAACGGTCCCAGAAAGCCTTAAACACATTGATGAAGCCGTGTTGTAAAACTTGTGAGTTTGCAGTTTACGGCGTGGTGGCGAATTTCCATGCTTCGCCATGACACAGGAAGTTGTTGCAATTTGACTGTACATGCTCAGATCTGTATGAAAGAGTCCTGCCCCGATCACATGTACATGCCAACATTCACCCACAGTCATAGCGCCACCTGAAGTATTCCCCATGGAACGTTTCACCTACATGTATGAAATTTCTGTGGCACATGTATCATGTCCAGATGTACCAAAAAGCCTCTTGGAGCAATGCCCTGAACCCAACAGGAAGTGGATCATTTGAATTTTATTGTAATTTTTGGATGATTTACACACTCCATACTCCATACACTCCTCCTAGAGAATTAGTTTGACAGACTTCAGATTTTAACTGACTTGGGCCCACCCAACACTGCTTGCAGCTTTAATTATTATGTTTCTTGATTTGAGTAAGTGATTTCTTTGTAAAAATCTTAATTTAACGTGAAATGCATGTTAGGATAAACAGACATAAGGATTATTTTAGTTTTAAGACCATGATTACATGTTATGTTGCACAAACATACAGTAATGACAAAATAATGGTACCCAGCAGCAATGCAATGACTTGAACAGATCCAAAACATTCTTTATAAAGTCACCCAATTTAGGTCTAACTTTTGGCTTATCGACTGTAATAACAAAATTTACTTAAACATAGATGAACAGTTTAAATAGGACTTTGGCAGATGCCTATTTTAGTATTTTTACATACAGTGAAAAGTGATATTTGTCTCCCAAACATATCACAGAACCTCAGATTCCTATCCAACCCTGTATATTTTCCACTTTCCTCATGGATTCTGGTGCTGCTCACCCCGACGTTAATTCAATTCAATTTGCTTTATTGGCATGACTGTGAAACAATATTGCCAAAGCAATTTAATCAAATAAAAAATTTAATTGTCAAAGCAAGTTAATAGTCTGTCTGTAATCAGATGAGTGATACTTCACTGGAATATTATGTTAAAACATTTTTAAAAAATGAACAAACCACACATTTGAAGAAGAAACAGTTTTGACATTATGTCAAAGACATCTCTGTGTTGAAGAGATATCTACTCAAGTTAGCGTGCTAACCAGCTAGAACTGACCCGTCCTGTGTTGTAATACCACTTTGGACATCAAGGGGTACCTGGACCAATCAGCTGTGTGCTCGTGATCAGACTGTGCTGTGACACTCGTGGCTAGTTAGGACATTCCAGTAAAAAACAACACTGCCTAAATGTTTTTTTTTCTAACGCTCGCTTGCGTCGCATTCAGTTTGGACACGGTGTAATAGGACCTGATCTCTGATTATTTTATTTTTTTGGAGTATGAATTGGACAGATGGAGAGTAGTTGTATTTGTATATTTAACTCATTCCTGGCCTTAGCCTTGGACAATATATTGAATTAGAAACTAAAAGCATTTACCCAGGAAAAAGGAGAAAACCTTTAGCTTTATATGTTTGAAACACGTTCAGCAGTCACTGGAGGTTTGTGTGCACTGACATATTAGGTGCATACAATTGTCTGTGACTGTGCATACATTAGTTATATTATATTGTGTGTAAAAGGGACATTCCTGCAATTTGTACTTCAGCAGAATGGACTACTATGCTCTATATCACTGCTTTGAAAGTCTGTATGTGAACCTTAGGTAGCCAAGTGGAAGCTGACCCACTCAGCGTTGGCATCAGGATCTGAAGTGACCACCCGCTATGTACCAAATGCTAGTAAAATGTGTGGTGGATAAATAAGTAGCACAATCAGCCGCTGTGGTTGGTCAGATTCCAGTGTGTGCTGGTCATGAGTTGAGGAGTTACATAGGGGGATATCATCCACATACATGGTAAGGGTTCCTTATTAGGTTTAAGTAGGACCATGATAAACCTGTGCTGCTGCTGGAGAGCATTAGTCTTATCACTTGAATTTTCTGTGCACTGACCTATAATAAGATACGAATGTCTGTGTCTGCGTATATTAGAGGTGTGTGTCTAAAAGGGACACACACACAGCTGTGTGTGTTTCAATCTGCAGCCATCAAGATAAGGAGGCTTTTCCCCAGCATCTCCAGGCAGAGGACATTTAGGGAAATCACGTTTTCTGCCGGCTCTTTCAGAGGTGTGTCAAGCAGGCTACAGACTCTTTTAATGTCCATAATCACCATAATCTGGCTGTGAGCCACAAATTATTGCTTTCGGCAGTTTTGGTGAGGGTCCATAATCACAGAGAGAATCACCATGTTTCCTTTGTCAATGTTTGTATAAACTTTATCTATTATGTGGTTTATAATGGACTGTGGTGCAGAAACAGTGACAATGTTTCAATGTTTCTATATGGTGAATGGATGGAGAGAAGGCCTATGTCATAGGTTGGTGGTTGCTTTAAATCATGGTCACTTTAAACCAGGTTATCTTTAAACCAAAGTACTTTGAGCAAGATTGTGCACAGTGTCGTGGAAATTATATTCCTGGTGAGGGTTGAGCAAATAATCGATTTGACAACTGTCGTCTTTGAAGAATTTATTAACAAAAGAGAATTAACAGAGTACTAAAACATATACATACATATACAGCTGGTCCAGAGACCTGCTGCCTTGGGCAGCTTCAGGCGTCTTGCCTCGAGCAAAGGGATGCTATCATCGTTTAAGCAGTCTAGGTTTCTATGAGCTCAGGAGGTAGAGCTGGTTGCCTGTTAATCGGAAGTTCGGCGGTTCAACTCCCGGCTCCTCCAGGCTGCATGTCGAAGTGTCCTTGGGCAAGATACTGAACCCCTAATTGCCCCTAGTGGCTGTTCCACCAGTGTGTGAATGTGTGTGAATGGTGAATGCAGATGGTTTGAGTGGTCAAAAAAACTAGAAAGGTGCTATACAAATACAGAGCATTTACATTTGCATACATCTATAATCCATAACAAAATTAGGAATAACAAACTTAGTAATAACAATAATAGTAAAAGATTAAATGTAAGAGCAGACAATTTTCTGCAGTAACACAGTTTTTCTCTTGATTTTATCTGGTTGATTATAATGATGTTAATTAAAGGAGTAGGAGTATAAGTTTTACTTCTTCCTGCTCCTTTTCGCACGTGATAGAAGTATGTTAACACAGGAAAGAAGGGTACTTTGTTTGCTGCTCATCTGTTGTTGTTTTTTCTCCTATTTTTTTTAAACATTGTTTTATTTTTTATACTTTCTCTTGCATGTTCGAAATAAAGATTTCAATTCAGTGTTTTTGCCAGTGATTTTGCCTCTCCTGTTGTTGTATACAGCCTTTAGACTAAGAGCCTACAAAACCTACCTACACACTAAGTAATGGTCATTGTGTGATGTGAAGCTGAATGGGCCTTAAGCCTCCACATTCTCCCCCACAGCAGCATGTTGCTCTGCAATGTTGTTATAGTCTTCATGGAAGAGCAGTAACATGAACAGATCAGATTAAAGCTCGAGAAACACACACACACACACACACACACACACATACCCGTTTTTATTACATCGTGGGGACCGATTTCAGGACCAGACTGGCAGG
>JAPMOB010236156.1:0-13691 GCA_029875015.1 Lepomis gibbosus
TATATATATATATATATATATCATCTGAGTTAGCGCTATGGAAGTTAGATATTTAGCTTAACGTTAACTTAACGTTCTGTTGATGTCCTTATGAAACTCGGTAACGTTACTGAAGCTAAGAATAACCACGTCGTTACTTAACATTAGCACTGCTGCAACACCAATCTAGACGCCCTTACCAATAACAATGTATTAAAAATAAACACAGCATAAGAAAGGCTAGAGTTAGCGTTAACTGCTGACTGTGCAATCCGCCGTTATGTTATTCTCGTTAGCCTTTGCTAGCTAGCAAGAACCCAGTAACGTTAGCTAGCTTGTCCTACCGGTTAACGTCTAATCGCTGGTTTGTGTTTAGACACCGGTCAGGTCTCGGTAAAACGAAAATATAAATGCAAAAAAACTTTCTAACCTGGACTCTGTGTCCAAACCAGCCAAATCCCCTCCGTCAAAGCGTCTGACCGCTGATGTAAACATCCATTGCTAGCTGAGCTCCATCAGTACGACAGCCAGTGACGTAGCATACAGGGCGGGAAATCACGTAAACATACGATTGCTCCGCCCCTTATTGCATGTCTCCTTCTCCCATTGGTCAAGAACACGCCTCCCACTAATTCGTCACCTTGCTTGATTCCCCGCCACACCCCAATCCACGTAGTAGGGATTTTTTGTGCTTGACGATGACCTTATTTACACATGTGTTTTAGAGGTTTGGTTTGGCTCACGACACATACCTACAATATTTTATCATTATTACTTTGCAGTTTATGGTTTTGCCACAAAACTAAATTTGGCCTATGTGGCAGCTCTTAAAAGCAAATATAGCCTAGTATTATTCTTGTTATGCTGTCTTTTCACTTATGTGATACAGAGTTGACTTCGATAATGAAAACAAAATCATGAGCCAATGTTTTTGTATATATTTTTGAGGTGCCCTGCAATACATAAAAAAAATATTTGCAAAAACACGAATCAATTTACCGCTGCATTTTTATGTCCAAACTGTAAAAGCACTGACATCAAATAAAAAACAATCTTTCATTCAACAAATTAAGAATCAACACCGTATATAAACATGTCAAATATAAACATACATGCACAGGAGGAAAGAAAAAGCACGAGTACATGAGATGCAGTATTATCAACCAACACAAACTTGAATAATGACGGCATCAGCCCTTATAATTACTGTAAATAAAATCCTCTGTGAAGGCACAATGCCACCATCTGAAGAAGTCTGGTAAGTCAGTGGACCTTCCCAGTTATGTCTACAAAACCACTCGTACAACTTGTCTTCTAAGATTGTTCTTTGTTTTGAGTGTTTTGAAGCCGATGATTTCTCGCGGGGCTCAGATACTGCCAAAATGTAAACTCCTTTGTCCATGTGGTTTTGTTTAATTGCATATCTTCTCTGTCATCTCTTTCTGTAGGAAAAGAAAGCAAATGACATGTTTAACAAATCAAATTCATATTGTATGAGGTGATGAATGCTTGTTATGAAGTGCAATCTACACTTTCAATATAAGGAGCCTTATTTCTTATTGTGAGAAAGAAAAGCTGCTGTTCCAACAACCAAACAAAATTGCCTTACATACTAAAGGTGGGACAATAAAACAGGGTCTGTTTACAAGATGGATCTTTTCTGTGATGTGATGACATAAATGTCTCATGCCTGTTTCACTCTGGAAGAGGAATTGCACAGGCCGGGCTTCATAATGATGATAACTGGAGCCTTTTATTGACGCTCGGAGCACCATTGTCCATCTGCTCATGTGTGATGGAGGTCCCTTTGTTGGGAAAAAGCAACAACTATACAAACTCTGCCTCATTACATGACTGTACAAAGTTAGCAACTTCTCTTATTTGGGTTGCTGCTTCAAACAAAACCATTTTCTATTAACAAGTTTCTTTCATGATGGAAAATTGGGGAGGGGGTTTGTCAAATGGAAAATTGTCATTATCTTAGGGAGGACACAGTTCATGCGGTGTTTGCCCACAGTAAACCTGAGTGATCATGTAGTCTGTGTGGCTTTAGTAGATTTTTAAAAAGGTTGTTTTTTTCTTTGCGCTGCATGGACACTAGTTGGGAAAACACACCAACATAAAGACAAACATGGTTATAGATGGCAGGATGGCTGCTAGACTTTCAGTCTTGAGAGTGAGACTGACAATTCTCCCAATGCAAAACATCCATCTGACCCTCTTTCTGCTGCTTCCTGTCCTCACATATCTGAGGTCACACTACTGTCTCACCAGGGGCTCGAGCTCAGAGTGATCAATAAGGTTGAACTCTGAGATGAAATAGTAGTAGTGCTTGTAGCAGGTATTGATGTGGGCCTCTGCACCCATGCTGCAGATGCTGTCAAAGTGATGGATGTAAACATGCACAAACACCCTGAAGAGACGGCTCAGGATCTTCTTGCACACCTGCTGGAAGTTCTTGGGGAAAGGTACACCTAAGGTGAACAAAGGAGAAAAGTGTTACATAATTTAATAGAGTTACACCTAAGAAGTGATTTGTATAGCTTTAAGACAAAAAAAATCATTTTCTATAACTGGAACATCATTTAGCAGATGTAATGTTCTTAAAGTAGGCTAATAGTATTTCTCCTCAACAGCATCAATCTTTGAGTACTAGTCAGTGTCTTAATGAAATATGATTTGTATGGACAATATATTTCACTGGCAAAAAGCAATTCCATGCCTGGCCTTTTGTCAGGCATTGGGTTGATAAACATGGGCATGAAGAGGAAAGGTAGGACTTGTTTCTTAATACTCCACTGCACCTTTATTCAGAATGTATAAAAACACAATTTTCAATTGCATGAAGCCTCAGTAGTTTCAAAAACGGTCTCTATGCTTTGTGTGAACTGACAAAAGGCTCCTGTAGCTGAATTACTCTCTTTTTTAAGCATAGGCAGAGTGGCGCTTTGGTTGTCAGCCAGAGGCCCTGTCAGCCAGTAACCCTGGGGTTACCTCTGGAGTTACTGTGAAGAGGCTCAGCCTATTTGACAAAATAGAAATGATAAAAATGAGCCTGATATTTTCTGTATATTTTCTATCACAATAGCAATATAGTATAAATTTGTGCAAAAGCTATCAGAAAATTTACTTCAAATGGTAGTAATACATACATTAAATTGGCAAACTCTACCAAAAAAAGAAGACAGACACCAGGCCTAAACATCAAAAATTACAGGATCTCTTTGGTCAAATTGTCAATCTATCACAGGCTAACAAATAGACAAAACATATTCATACGTATGGGAAATTTAGAGATTTCATATCACCTGACGTGCATTTTCATGGACTGTAGGAGGAAACCAAATCTCCCTGAAGAAAAACATGCAGAATTCATGCAGAGAATCCTGATTGGTTGAAGCACTTTGCCATTTTGGGTTCAGTGCTTACCGCTGAGCCTGAGCTCACTCCTCCATTATGCATGAAATTCTAACCTCTAATAAGTGTTGATTGTCAAACCTAGTGCTGAGATAAAATAACACCACAGTCACCCCTTCAAGTGCCTCTAAATGTCAACCTTATTGTTTAATTAACCTCCGCCTGAACTTTATCATCTCATTTGAGATCTTAATGAAGGGGAACAGCGCTGCACTCCAAGCAGACACTTCAGCACTGATGAAGCACAACATCAGTACAGGCCCCAATCAATCAAGTATGAGGTTACACTCTAATAATAGTTTGACGCCTTCATTTGCAGAATCCTCACACACCTACTCTGGTGGGGAAGATATACTCATTATTGATGAGTGACTCTATCCAGTCCATCAGCAGGTTCATGTACTTGAGAGCGGGCAGCTTGGTGGGTTTCTTGTAGTCGTCACCGTCCTGCCATCTGTACTCGTACCTCAGCCCCCCAGACATGATGGGACACGTGCGCTCGGTGCAGAATTCGCTCATTGTGCCATAGATCAAGTTGATCCTGTTAAAGAAATCCACCACATGAACGGCAATCCAGTCGTTGATGTTCTCTCCCTCTGGCAGCTGAACCACTTTCCTCAGGTCCAAGCCGGACTTGAGCGAGGCCTGGGCCTTCTTGTAGAGTTCAAAGCGCTGAGTGCCCGGCTCAAACCGTTTCCTTGGCCTGAATGTTTTGTCTTTGCTGAACACTTGTCCAAGACACAACGCCATTGACTCAGTCGTTTCCCCTGAGATAAGGGGAAAATAAGCTCTCCAGAATAATAATTTCTTTGGAGTTTGATTAAGCTTGACCTTCCTGAAAGATGGAACCAGGCGGGTTTCGGCTCAGAAATGAAGGTCACGGGGGTCAGTTTCTGTCATGTACAGATTGCAGGGAGCTCTTGTTTTCAAATGGCAGGACGTTTCTGTGAAGCAGAACAAAAAAGAGAAGTTACAGGCTTATTCCTTTTCTGTCAATTCACTGCATTAGGGCTGAATAACCAAAATTTGCATGTGACCAAAGCATCAAAAGGTATAACTACAAAACCATTATTGTCAGATTGTTTATTAAAAGCATAAAAACCACTAAGAAATCATGACATCAGAGGTGTCAAGTCAAACATTTTCAAGAACTAGATTTTTAAAATGACTCAAGTCAGCCAAAGTACATGCTACAAATCTGGCGTTATTGTCTCCATGGCTCTGTGTGACCAAAATTACCCTAACACAAGATTTTCGATAGCACGCACT
Organism: Lepomis gibbosus; assembly: GCA_029875015.1. Lineage (NCBI taxonomy): Eukaryota > Metazoa > Chordata > Actinopteri > Centrarchiformes > Centrarchidae > Lepomis > Lepomis gibbosus. The sequence goes on from JAPMOB010236156.1 coordinate 4,666, forward strand.
GATAAAAATAGCCACAGTTTCAGTTGGCTATGGCAAAATCCAGACCATTAAAGTCAAGCATAATTGAGAAAATGAATGTCTTGCTGCGACTCACTAAAGATTAAACAATTATTGAGAGTACTGTAACGGAAAAAGTCCACGGTACGATGCAAGCTTTGCTCAGTCACAGCATTATGACTCTCACTCAGAACATTTGGGTATAATAATGGATGCTATGGCAACAAAACTTTATATTGGTTTTGTAAAAACTCTGAACATGACGTCTGATGAAAAACACATATTGTCAGGGACAGTCAGACTGCGAAACAAGTCTTGGGATATGAAACACAACTAATATAATGACAGATGATTTCTTTTTCCTGATAGCTGTTAACTATCTGGCACATAATGCACACCTTTATCATAAGCCTTATGATAATAAAATATAAATGTTAGCATTTGAATATTAACTAAGTAGGTTAGTATAGGAAAATAAAGGGGGCAGTTTAAAATAAATAAACTCCAGGTACGTCACAGAATCGAAATGGTCACATTTCATTGTGTTACACTGAGTTTTGTGTTTCCATTACAGTACTTTGGAAGACTATACCATATGTTGCTTCCACAGGTTTGACACTGCAGTCACATTTAAGTGACCGTGGTTGCAACATGATACTACATCCGCATTTGTGTCCCATTTTGATTTGCCGGCCTCAATATTTCCTGTGGTTGTTTGTCTGTGACTCAAATTAGCAGAAGTTTCTCTGCATTACATCTGTGCTCACATTATAAACCAGGCACTGATACAGGTGTTTGTGTTGTCAACACATTTCAGAAAGGCCACAATCCATAGACTCCTCACAGGTCTGTTAAGCTTATAATTTTGCTAGGTTCTGTTTGAGTTTAAGGAAAACAGTGATGATTCAACACCATTTGATATATGAGAAGGGTACTTTTTCTTTCCACCGGCCTTCACGGTCACCACTGGGGGAGCATGAATACGTGGTCATGAGATAGCCCTGAATGTGTCCAAAACAAAAGGGCTTCTGAGAACGGCTCATAGTGACAGTGTTTCATTCAGTACCCAATTCAGGGAGACATAACACCAGCCAAACATTAAATGTTATTGTTAGTTACTGAAGACAGTAACAGTTTGTACTTAAAAGTGACAGCATGTGAAACAGAGTGAATGTAATTCTGATCACTTTACATCTCTCATTATGTCTCAACAGCAGTCGGACTGAAGCATGTCTGATCACGTACTGTTGGCATTCTTTCATGGTTGTTTTGGGATTTTGCCTCTGACAACTGCAAACAAACAAAATTCCTCTCGAGACCTGACACATAAAGGAGAGGGGGAAAAAAGAAAGCATTGCAAGTTGCAGTAAGCAGAAAGAAAGGAAGAGTCGGAGAGTGATCAAAAACATGCGATTACAGAATGGAAAAAGTTGCCTGCACTGTACCTGGCTGAAATCCTACAGCGGATGGTCTGGAATGTGGTGGAAAGTTGTGGGAAGTTCAGGCAGGATTCAGGCTTGACTTTAAACTCCCTGTGGAGGACAGCTCCAGCGGCTCTGCCCCCGTATAGCTCCTCTGGATCTTCTCCTTCCCTTCCGACCACTAACAGACCGAGAGGCTCCAACTTCCCTCAACAGCACAGAGACACAGAGCACACAACACAGTAAAGAGAGAGAAAAAGTTGTTTGGCTTCTCTTCCTGCGGATGATGTCACATCCTGACTTTGTCTCTTGGGCTCTGTTGTCTATGTGTGTGTGTGCCTGTACATGGGTGTGAGTATGGAGGACCTATAAATTGAAAGAGTAGAATGGCTGGAAAAGTCCTTTCCAAACCCCCGCTCAGCCCTCCCTCTTTTCCATTTTTTCTCTTTCTTTATCCTGTAGGCAGAGCAGCCAGCCTACTTGTCCCACCAAAGCCCAACCCTCTGGTAAAGGTCCTGAGAAAACAACCCCTCCTCTTCAGCCACATATAGGACAGAAGGAGCAGAATGATCCCACAAACATTTCTGGATGTTTGGCAGTCCATGCCGCTCTTTTTTTGTAAAGTCTCAATAACATATCATTTAAATTCTTTGCCTTTTTTAAGACATTGTCATTGAACTCAGAGCTTACCCTTAAATAGAGAAAATGCTACTCTCCAAAATGCACTGACAAAAGAATCTGCACTCAAAGCATTAACAAACAAGGCATGTTTGACTGAAACGGTCTATTTCCTGGTGCCCCTGGGGCATGAGTGTTCTTATGATAGCTGTCTTGACTGTTTTCTTTTGTCCGAAAGGTGAATTGGTGCCACTAAAAATGATAAGGGCATCTGTTTCTCTGCTGTTTAATGGCAGCCAACCTGCAAAAGGAAGCGCTTTCTAGTATGATAAAATTGCAGGAGATAGAGTGAGATAACATCTCATTTACAAAATGAAAGCACATTTTAGGTTCAAATGTTTACTGGTTGCTAGATAGCAACCAGTAGTAGTAGTTTGTGCAACAGCATCACAAGCTAGCAGCGCAGACAACTGGAACTAGATTCAGGATGACAGTTTTGCCCTTCCCAGGATTAATCATCATAACTGGTTTCAGTGTGTATCCTTGTCTGAACATGCAAACAAGTGTCTGATTGATTGGCAATCAAGTCAGTAGTAGAATTGAGGTGGTGAGATTCCCAATTATCGTACTCCTGCCTTCCCGGGACAGCAGGTACATAAAGATACAGGTGAGATTTTATTGCCTCCCTGAACTCTATCACAAGACTTTTGATATTGCGCAGTAGAATGCATTTTGATCCCCCAAATGCATTGTAGGAGGTTAGGAAAGATTAAGAGTCATTTGATTGCATTTGGCTCCCTTTTTGGGAACACAGAAAAGTGATTGCTTTATAGGTTTGACCATAAATGAAGAGGCAAACATGCTAGGATAACCTCACTGCATGATGATGATATATTTAGACTTTTATTGTTTATAATTTCTTTTATTCATCATTCATTTTTTTAGCTTACTAAAAACACACCTTTCAGAGGGAGGGGTGTCTCTGTGTGAGTATACATGCATGTGTATGCATATGCATGTACTGTAAGGTATACATGCATGTTCGTGAGTATTTTTTGTTGAGTTTCAAATGAATTTAATTCAGTGGTTCTACAGGAAACTTGGACAGTCCAGAGTTGCAGTAATCCAACATATCCACTTGGGGTCACCATGACTGTTATTATGTTTCATGACACTTTGTATATGCAGAAGATTTTTTTTAAATATTCAAAAGCATGTTTTCAAGTGTCAAAACAATTTACATTATGAAACTACAGAACTAAAATATTTGGCCGTTGTGGTTTGCGTTGGTGGTGGTTTTGATATAAATGATTGATTGCTGTTTAAAAACTTATCAATATAGCCTAAGGGTAAGTGGAAGTCTGGAGTGTTGTTGCAGGAGTCTACATGTATTAACTTGCCAAACTCAATTCAAAAGGTAAACTAAAGGTAAAAGCCACTGACTTAGAAAGAAATGTTATCTATATTCTTTTGTATATACTGTAAATCATTACATGCAATCGAACCAGAAAGACCAAAAAATAAGAGTCAAGTTAAAAATAGTATCTGTCTTTTAAATATATATATATATATATATTTATTTATTTTTTTTCAAAACAAAGAGGTAAAAGTGGTGACAACATACACGGGAAACGATGGGCGAATCACAAAGAAGGCCGTGTAGCATAACAAAAAAGATTAAGCCTGCTGCTGCCCTATGCTCTACTTTTGCTCTGAGTGTTAGTGTCATCGCCAAGAAATGTGACACAGGAGGAAGTGGAAGCACTCAGGCATTTTACCCTTTCATCATCAGTTGGAGTAGTAGTACTCCGTCATCATTACTCACCTAAACCATGCTGCCTGTCGTTTAATGAAACTGTTGTACCTGTAGGTTTGGGGAAGGTGTTATGCCTGCATATTGAACTGTAAAGTATGTTTAGCTGCTATTTGTTCTCAGTTTAAGTAAAAGTGAAATTAGAAAAATGTATATTTTATTTTTATATTTCTAATAGATATGTATTTTACTAACATAAGAGAATCAGACACCTTCCAAGTATGTTACTGTCAATTTAATTTTTGTCTGGATTATCTTAAAGTGACATTGTGTATTTCTGTGTTGAAATTTGTGTCTTATCTTTACTTACCTACTGGTCACAGATTACTGATCACTCAGGTACTGTGAAAGAGCAGAGCAGCAGGTGGACACTTTACTACTTTATAGGTGGATGATTAATGACCACAAAAGCTGAGCTAACACATTGTGCTTTGCTCCATTCTCTTGTAATCTCTCTCCAATCATTATGGGTGAAGGCCACCATCAGGACAGCGTCACCCACAAGATTAAAGTGTTCATTCACCTCACTTTACCTTACTGAGAGTGTGGGATTACTTTAAGTCACCACTACTATCAGATCCTTTTCTTTGAACGTGAAAATGTGTTGAACTGACACATACCTGAGCAGACATATTTCAGCCCAGTAAAACATCTTGCTGCTATGCTGCCTATCTTTACTGGGGATCAGATTCTGTCATTCACTGAGTATTTTTTGAAGACTGAATAAACAGTGTTGTGTAAATGATGTTGCTTTTATCCTACAGTGTGCCTGGTGAAAGATAAAAACTTTAGGAAATAAATGGTGGAGGCAGGTGACTAACTCAGTTGTGCTTTATCCTATTATTTCATTGTAAATGTAATGGACAGGGAGATTGTTGCTAATTGATAGTTGGTAGTTTAATAGCCAAAATGGAAATAATTCATTCACTTGTTGTAGTTAAATGACAGCATTTATAACATTTATTTTACCCAAAGGGAATTGTAATTCACACTCACGGATGGCAGCGATCGACTACAGAAGGTGCTAGTCTGACCATCGGGAGCAATTTGGGGTTCACAGTCTTGCCCCAAGGACTCATCGACATGCGGACATCGGGAGCCGGGGATCGAACCGACAACCCTGCGGTTTGTGGATGACCTCCTCGCCACACATACAGTAGCTGTGTGTCATCTAACGACCTAATTCTGATAAAGCAAAATACTTCACTTGTTAAGATAACCCATTGATACAATCAGTCGATTACGTCCATATTAGGCGACCAACTCACAGAGACTCCACCTTTTTACCGCTCCACCGAAGGGCTGGGTCAGACCATTGGAGCGGAAAGGAAGAGGAAGCAGAGCTAACCCCAGACACGCGTCTTTGGACCACATTACCAGCGTGCCGTCGACACTTTCCGCAGGTTTGTTATCCCGCTGTGTTTTCATACAAATTACCACTCAGGCTGATGTTGACTTAAAAAGGTTTTACTTAATTTCAGTTGCGTTATTAATTTTTTTGGAGGGAAGGGGGAGGGGGAGGTTTTGGGGGAGGCTTCCATAGCTTCAAGTTATGTTCACTCAGGTGGCTTAATTTCGTGTTTGTCTTTATAACTACAATATCTTAGACGTAGAGTAAAAATAACAGAGACTTTTAGCTGTAAATTAAGATTTTTTTAGTCGTGAGTCACCCCTGACATCGTATCCGGTGTTGTGCCCAAATGTGTGTCCCTTGAAGACGTCTGTTTGGAGATTCAATTTGCATACCAATTAGCTTAGTTGTTTGGGCTATTGATGTTATCGTACTGTATCTGCCCGCTTCGCATCATTTGCACCTGTCCTGCGGACAAAGAGCTCATTGACAGCCGGACTTGTGCTTAGAAAACTGGGTTTTATTGTCACTCTCCACTTTGAAGGCTAATGGTAATGTTGACTGTCATCTTTTTGTTGAGTCCACCGTTAGCTGTCATACAGTAACATCTAACCGGAGCGATCTAGAGGACACTTTGATGTGTTTCTGTATGTCTAACAGGTCGGCTAGAGGATTATAGCAAATATAATTTTACCCTAGTGGACTAAAAGTGAATCTTACCTGCTGGCCAAACGTTGTAACTGTTTCTAACGGTTCACTTTTAGCCAGAGAGGACTCAGGTACATGAAAGGGGCACACCTTGTTTCAAACTCTTCGTTGCTCCAGTTCGTGACTCCTGTAATAATCAGGGAAGCACGCATTGGAAAATGTTTTGTTTTGATGTTTAGGTGTGATTTTGAATGTTTGTGCATTTTTAAGCATGATGTTTAACCATGCTGCAATCCGTTGAACTCTTCCTGCTCATGAGTTAAAGGCAGTCAAGTAAAAATAGCATTAAAGTGAAGATTATTACTTATCTGACCTGTCCCGGAGACAGTTTTGTTGTCAGCCTGCAGAGAGAAAGGCAGAGAATCTGCGGTATAAGAGTGCCATAGCAGGGGTCAGTGGATGATAATTCAGTATTGTTGTTTATGGTATTGCATAAATCATTATTTACAAGATTCTTGAAATTTTTACCCAATCTGCCACTTATAACACCCCTATCCACTTAAAAAAAATATGTAGTTCCATTGTGTCCTAGAAAAGCACAAGAAACATTTGACTCATTTGAGGCAGGAGTTGAACTTCTTACCATGTGATTTTTTTTTAAAAATACATCAGTAAATATTAACATTGTAACATATCAGATAAAGGTAATGTTCTTGATACTCACATGGGTTATTTGGTCACCCACCTTGATTACTGGATGCAGTAGAATTAGTCATGTTTTGTCATTGTCTTGGAAAGACACAACCACTACCAACCACACCTCATTTATGAAATGGAGAAAGAAAAGTGTGAGGCTAAAATTAGGCTAAAACGTTCTTAACAAAACGTCATATGACATTGTAAATATGATCCTGGTAAAATGATTCTTTATATGACCAAATATACATTTAAATAGATTTTCTCCAATGCTTCAGTAACTGTTTGCACATAGAGCAATTTACAATAAAATATGCACATAAAAAGTGAAAATGCTAAATATATTGCGGCAGCCCCTTGAGCTCTTCTCTACATGTTTCTTGAATCTCGTGCTAGCTGGCCCTCATTCTGCCCTTCTCAGATGACTGTCTCCTATGGTACATTATGGATCACTAACTCACTATGTAGACATGTAAACACAAGCTGTAACTAACCGCTGCAGGACAGAGAAACAAGGGCTTCAAGGTCAACCAGCCCAGGTGTATTTCTGATAGTAATGTAAACACTAACTACTAACCACTAACTACAGCAGCAGGGTGACTATTAACGCGTTATTAGCATTGTGTGTTCTTATCAGTTCATCAGCCTTCCAATGTCACCACCCTATTTGAAGGACTCCCATTTAAGGCAAGAGCAGAGCTGATTTATAAAGGTAATAAGGTTCAGCCAGTGGAAATGACGTGGGCTCTTCCTAAACCAGGGTTTTCTCAAGAAAACCTTTGCATGCCGAGCTGGGTGTGTTTATGCCACAGTCGACACTTCACACAGTTAACCACAAGTCTTATGTTGACTTGATAACTGAGCAGCTGTAGTAAAGTTTTTGCTAGGTGGAGCAAAATGTTATTCAGGCACTTTTCCCTTACCACCTATTTCTACCTAGCGTGGTGTTATAATACTGAAGCACAAAGTGAGAGAAACTCTTTGACAGTTTATGATCCTGACTTTCTACAAAGTCTTCTTCAGTGTTCCCGAGGGGGACATTGTTTTAAACTCAAGCAAGGGGGCTGTGGCCTCATGATGCTAGCATCTGGCAAACTGTAAAACCGTTTATTGCTGTTTACTTTGTCTGTTGTCAGTCGACTTGCTGCCCATGTTCTCTTTTTCATGGTTAATAAATAATTAAAAAATATAAGTCAGTCAGTCAAAACGTTAGAGCCTCTGATCTCAGTATTTATGTAGGTTAATTTCACCAACAACAGGCTGTGAGAGGTCATCGTTTAAACATTTTGAGTCCAGCTCTCTTTGAACATAGTACTCCCTTGCTGATGTTTTACGAGACTAATTGTAATTCATGCTTTTAAAGTTGATGTGTTTCTTCCTTTTGTGTGGACAACATAGATTGCATAAAACATGAAGAGCCGTTGTAAAGCTGAATGTGGGCAGCTCCAGCCGTCACCATGTTGCCATTGCCTGAATCCAGCTAATCCAAAAATGGATAAAAATGCCATCTTTTGATGGCACCCACCTGTCAGTCACGTCGGCCATGCACTTATGCATAACTTAAACTGTTAACATAATTTAAATGAGTGAGTTATGTAAAAATTTACCCTCCGCACAGTTGTCATGACGGGGAAAATTATCTATAAAGAGAATTTAGCTATTTGTATCCAGCCTCTGGTGGCTGTTTGATGAACTACAGTTGTTGGCATTTCCAAGTTGGCTTAGTTATTTTGTGTGACTTGGTGGAGAAGCTGACCTGACATTCATTATTTAATTTGGTGAAATCATTTTTGCACAGTATCTTGTTTAGTGCAATAATTAACTGCTTCTGAAATAAATTACCTACCCTAGTTTTTAAATATGCGCCAGTTTAGTATGAAGAGATTACCCGGAAAGTAAGGTTGATTTTCAGGCCTGTTGTTTTGAACTGCTGCATTATCGTGTTTTGGTCAGATTGTTACACAGTTATTAAAACTGTAAAATGATTCAACTGCTCATGAGTCACTGGTTCAACTGGCTGATGTTTGACATTAAGTGTGAAGTTTTTTGTTTGAGTTTTAGGGCTTCTCCCACGAGGAGGGCTGGGTATCGAGTTCAATACTTTTTAGGCACCGACCGAATTGCTTCAATACCACCGAGTATCAAAAAATGTCGTCTTTCGGTACCAAAGTTCGATACCTAAAAAGTTCTTGTAAACGCCAATGAGCCAATAAGCATGCAGCATTCTTGATGTGCCCACATCTAAAAGTGATTGTAATTGGCTGTGGTGATGTAAACACTAGCTCACGCCGGTTACGCACAGAGACGTGGCTCGTGGATGTAAAAGACGTGGAGAAAATCAAAAATGTGGCTTGATGCAACAGCGCGCGATGCAATATTTGCGACGTAAGATAATTGCTGCTCAGAGCGGCGACACGACAAACCTGGTGAAGCCTTTGACTGTGCGTGGAATAAACTTAAGAGCAGAAAGTCGCTCCGTCTT
>JAPMOB010236167.1:0-26735 GCA_029875015.1 Lepomis gibbosus
TTCTCCAGCCAGAAGCTTTAATCAGAGCCTTGGCTCACAGTGCTTTCACTAATCCTCTTTATTAGCCAGTGACATGAGGCAGCATCCCTGCTACTTGGTCAGAGGTTTTGGAAAATGCTCTTCTTTGCTATGGTGTCTATAGCATGCAAGTAGTCCCACGGGGATGGACAGATGTTTAATGGTGCAGTGGCAGAGAGGAAAAAAAAACAAGCAGAGAAGGAGAAGCTTCTCGAGTCATGGTGGACTGGGTAGCTGCAAAAAAAGGTTTGAGTCATTCTCCATATGTGACTTGTTTTCCAAGTGCGTCAGCAGTGCGCGTATGCTACCAGTCTGTACCTGCAGACAGTCTCTGTGTCTTAAATTGCAGCCACTTGACTGTGTCACCATTCCTCTTTTTTCCTCCCACACTCACCCTGTTCTGCTTGTGTCACATGTCACATGGATGTGATCGCTGACCAGAGAAAGCTGATGCATGTTGAAAGCATGGTCCTTCTCACATGTCAGCAGCAATGTTAACGCTTTCACACAGTCATGTTCCTGAGTGTGTCTACTTTTTACCGACGGAAAGATATTGGAGCAATATTGGTTTTCCTGCTTGAGACAGGCCTTGGCATTGATGTATAGAACTGCACATTCTCTCCTTCTCTCTCATAAACATGCAAGCTTCCTGGGGGAGAGCAGATGGCTAAGCCCAGCTCGCCACCTGCAGGCTGCTGCCGGCACGCCACGGGCATCACTGTGGGCACCACTGCCGGCCCTGGCAGCCCTCGAGGGCCAGGTTTCTACCCCACCCTGACTTAGCCAGTGTGCCCAGCGCAGCCTATAGCCGACATAACTGGCCTCCTGACAATAACTCACTGCCCAGGCACCATAACCAATGCAATAAACAAGGTAAAGAATGTGCCATGTCATCAACTAATACTGACACGTTATGTGTTTCGAGAATGTGCCAAATTGTCTCATGATGACACGTTTTAATACTGTCTGGAGTTCTTTCTGTTTATTTTTTTATCGCGTTGTTTGTACATGAATTATACATTAGCAAATGTTTTATGGATTTGTGATTTGTTCTGCCAGACTAAGTCTCAAGTCAACTAGATGCTTGTGTACAGTCCAGTGCAGCTTTTGAGGGTTATTTTAAATCCTCTTTATTCCTCATTTCCCAAAGCACAGCAAGACTTCACTTGGCATGAGTGTTTCATTGGAAAAAGACACGAGTGTGGTATTTTCTAAATGAAAAAAAAAGGAATTCTGGTTCACTGTAAGTCTGTAACAACTGTACACAAGTATCTAGGCTGTTAAAGGTGTTTGTTTTGGGGGATCAGGATTCCCCCAGATTGTTTCTATATAACATACAATATCATGTTCATACCATATCTTCTTTATAAGAAGACTACTCGATGCACCTTTGCTTGTGTTACTTTACTTGACAGCAGTTTCTTTCGAATGGCTGAGCATTCCAAGCGCCCAGGACCAGAACAAATACATAAACAACTGGCACTCTGGGAAATAAGGGAATGATTTCTGACTGATAGGATTCAGCAGGGAAACGGAGGCTAGAGATTTCTCTTTTTTTGTGGCTGTGCCGCTTGATCATCAGCACGCAATTTCATCAGCTTATAAATGGCCAGAGTGCAAAGTGACTAGGTCCTAAAAGTCTAAAGAGTTACAACTCTTCTGCGTATACTGTACCAATACATTCAGTTATCATTTTGATAATCGCAGCTTATTTTTGTGGATGCTTTAGCACTTCTTACTTTGCCAGAGCATATTTGTGATGATGAACAGTTCACAAGTTCTGATACAGTTGTCTCAATGTGCTTGTACAAGTAGTTCTATTTTTTACCAATAAAACTATTTTGTGAAAGCAACATGCCTACTGCATGTAGTCTGTAGTGTGCCTTTATGTGTGCGGCTGATAAGGACGGAGATAGCATTCATCATCCTGCCAAATCTCCAGACTGATGGATAGAACAGGCTGTGCAGACTGTAGGCAGGCAGGCTGCTCATACGCAGCACCTGGGAATACAGCAGTATCAGTCCAACTACAATATGAATCCATAAGACATTACTATGAGCAAATAGGTTTTGAAAAAAAGGAAGTGTTCCTTTAATACCACATCCACCCTATTCCTATCAGCCCTTACTCAGATGATAGCATGGGCTAAAAGATGAATGAAATCATAACACCACCTCTAGAAGGCTTAGGGAATGGGAGTTTCCTCAGTTATCCAACATGTGTCATGAGTTTACGGCCACATGTAGAGCAGCTGCTGATAATCTTTAAAGATGACCACTAAAGCAAGATAACACACACAGTAATATAATAAGGGCCAAACAGATGAATTCTGCAATTTGTCCCTAGCATGAATCTACACCGATATTTGCAACAAGCAGAAATTAAAATTATTCCAGATCCTGTATATCAGCATATGCCGGCTGATAAGTACCAACAAATGGCTGTACAGAAAATATGTTAGCACTGAGAAGTACAGCTGAAACAAATAGTCGATGCACCAATTTGTTGAATTCACACTATTTTGAGAATCGAATAGTAAAGTAATTTTTTGAGCAAAAATGTACTGGTTCCAGCTACTTCAATGTGAGGATTCATTGCTTTTTTAAATCTCACGTGATTATAAATTGAGTACCTTTAGGATTAAAAAAAACAAGCAATTTGATTACATGGCTTTAAGCTTTAGGAAATTGTGAACATTTTCTAAAATTTTCCAAATTACAAATCAATAAAATATTAGGCAGGTTTATCGATAATGAAAACAACAAATTGGGTCTTAGTTACAATTTTCAATATCTAAATTCAAGTGACTCCTATCAAACTTGTTAATGTTATGTGTTAATGTCAAAAATATTGGCTTATAATTAATTTAATTGTTAAACTCTCTCACATACTGATATCAGCAAAAGCTTCAAAAAGCTGTGTTTGTTAGGCTTTAATCCATGAAATTAAGAAACTGAACATGTGCAAAGGCATAAGCAACAGAATATTATTTATAAGAAAGACGATCTTAAATTGTGAAACAAACATGCCATACAGCAAATGTGTTTCATAACATTAGCAGCTGTTGGGGCCCATATAGGAATGCCAAGATGTAAAAAACAAAAACAAAAAAACAACTTAAAAATAAATGCTAAAACCACAACCTTTGTTCCGAAACACCAAAACTTACACCAAAAATACAACTTCCTGCATGAAGATGTCTCTAGCTTTTAGCATAACTCGTTTCATATCAGAATTCACTACAGTATGTTCTTCTGCTATAATATCCATGTCCTATAGCCTATACATCGTGGAAGAGCGCTCATTAAATAGTTTCTTTTTGAGAGAATCTGGGCTCTCATTACAGCTGATTGGAGCCTCGTCAACACCGACTGAGAATGTGCTTTCCTGAAACAAACATGGATTATTCAAGTCTCTCCATCTCTTATTCTCCCACTCCTCTTGGTTACGCAACAAGAATGCAGATCAAATAGTTACCGTTCTCGTGGGGAAACGCTAATAAGATCTGCTCCTCTGTGTATTTAACCTACATTTTCCATCAAAGGCTTTCACCCCGAGTTGCCACTATGACAGATCTGGATTGTGAGCTTAGATGAGGGAAGGTAAGTGCTTGTCGATTTGCAGGCAGGGGTTAATCATGCGTCAGGCTTTTCTTTGAACATCCCTTTCACGTCAAAATTCACAGATCATTTTATTTCATTGACCTTCTTTGAACAGCAAATAGTCTTTTGCTGAAAGGAGAAAGGAAGACAATGAGTTGATGGCTGCACACAAATAGCGTTAATGTCCTACACCATTCATGCTGGTAGACACAGAGAGCAAGACAGATATCAGAGCGTGTTAAGGAGCTGTCATGCCATCACTCAGTGAACACCTAAATCGCTCTAGTATGTCACCATACTTAATTTGCAGCTCTTTGTTCCAGACAGCTGTTATGCTCATGAAGGTTCATATTGGAGATATAACGCGGCCATCAACGCTGCGGGAGAACGACCTTCCTCTGTTGGAGCTGCTCTCCTCTGGTCCCAGTGCCCATGTGAGGCTGGGGAATAATAGCAACGACCTTGGCCGAGCAGTTAACTGCTGAGAAAAGCAGTAAAAGCTGGGGAGATGACAAAAGGAGCGGTTGTAGGAAAACAATACAATCTGACAGTTCAAAGGAGGCCCTTTAATATTTCAGCTTCGAGCACGGGGCGGGGCACGTGGCTGGAAGGACTCTGTAAGCTGAAGGTGAGGGAGGCTAAATGGTTGAAAAGGTGTGGACACCTTGGTTTTCTTGCAATCCATATGCAGAGATGACTGTATTACAGAAGACTGCAATGTATTAGTGAGTGACAGAAACACAGTAAAGGAGAATGATCTATGCAACTTTTAGCAGAAACAAAGATCTAACCCTGACTATTATTTTTTGTGTTTTTACAAAACCTCATCAATACACCCACTAAATCCAACCTGCACCTTCAGTTCCTCTAAAAAGCCTGAAATAAAGTCATGAAATCACAGTGCATGAAATTTCAAATTACAGCGTTCAAATAACCCTTCAAGTTAATAGCTTATAGATGGATGGCTCCCATTGTGGTGGGGCTTTTTTTCCCCACCGACTTCATTAGTTATCTGTATATCATAGCACCACTGGCAATTTACTTATTTGGAGCTGACCTTCTTCCCTTGGTATGTAGGGGTTTTAGCTTTACTCCTCAAAATACCTGCATATTCTCTTGGCATGCTCACCAACTAAACAGAGCTGAATTTGCTAAACTCCGAGCGCTGACTCTGAGCGAAGGCGGCACAGTTTCTTGTTAGGAGGAGCAAAAGATCTCTGGAGAGGTTCACAAGCCAACTCTGCCAACCTCTGCATTTTGTTTAAAAGGAGAGAGGGGGAGGGTATTTTTAGCTTTTCTTTACCTTGGGTCTGTGATGTATTGAGACCAAGCCTTCGGGCATTTACCACGCTGGCACGAGTTATTGAAATAACTTTCCCCCCGATACTCTTGATACCGTGCTTGACCCCGTTTGCGAGATAGGAATAGGCCTGGATGAATTGTGTGGCGCTAGAATGTGGGGCGTGAGGTGAGAAAGGTCTGTGCCCCCCCCCATCCCCGCCCCTGAGCCGATTCTCACTCTTACTGTTGAGTTGAGGGAGCTGGGCCACTTCAGGTTACAGAGAAGATTATCCATCATCACTGAGCCAGCCACTGCATTACAAAGGACTGAGGTGGGTCACACAACACTGACACCCCCACTGAATTCAAAAGGACATCATTAGTTTGCTACTTGACAAGAGCTGCCGACATCTTACCCATTAAAAAAAAAGACATTAAATATATCATTTTTTAAAATCCTAAAGTGAACTAATATCTGCGGCTTTGTGTACGCAAGTCTAAACTCTCCCTGACAACTGCCAACTATAATGGGTGTTCAATGCAGCGTCAACAAATTTCATTTAGGCTCTGCTCATCTGTCCTGTGCTCCTGGTCGGCGGCTGTGTACAAGGCAAACATCTGTTGGGCTCTCCTCCTATGAGGCTCACTTAGTTGGCGGGTGATGGCTGATGCTGCCATTACTGAGAGCGGCCTGACGACTGGCCCGGACAACCATCTGCTGAAGGTACGCCTCGCTTTCCACTCAGATCGATCTCTGTCAAGCTTTGCCGTTGTTCTGATATCCGTTTTTCAGCTTTTGTTTCATTCCACACAGCACATCCAGACCATATACAGTTTCATTTTCTTCCTCATTCTCTTAGACTCAATCCCCCAGTTTTATTCCTTTTATCTCACTGCGGTTTTAGTCAGTGACTTCCAATGTTTCCTCTCCATCCATCTTTTTTATTGTCTTCCCCCACCTACTTATCACTCCATTTGCCTCTTTCCCACTTTCTCTAACTCATCTTCTATTACGTTTTTTCCCCCAGCTCAATCATTCAGTATTTCCGTCTCCCACTTCTCCCTTCTCAAAGCATTTTTTCAAATGAATTTTCAAAGTTGTAAGCAAGATGCAGAGTTTTGTAGGAGGTGATGGTCAGAAGTGGGTTTAAGTCACGGTCTGCCAAGGAAGCAGAGAGGCACAAGAAGAGAGAGAAGCGAGTCAAGACACTCTTGGCTTGTGACCTTTTAGAAAAAGAAAAACAGTACCTAGTTGTGGTCCCTTGCGATGTTTTAGATGTCTATGAGTTGTTGATAAGGTCTTGACACAAAACAAATTTGCACATCAGAACTTCTTTTGTCTTCTATTAATCATCTCACGATCCTTCAAATTTAGCTGGTGACCGTTTTAAGGGGCCCAAACCCTTGGTTGAGAACCAAGGCAGAAGAGGCAGTGAACATTAACTAGATGACTGGAGGTCCGGGTTGAAGATGCAGATGCTTGATTGCAGTGTGCACTCCAAAACTCCTTGACCCCTGACCAGAATATAAATTAGAAGCGTGCAGAATGAAAGGCAGTTTCTATTCTTAGTTTACCTCCTTAAAGAGATCTTTCGGCTATATGTACAGCTGTGTGAATGATAGAAGCAATTTAAAGATCCCCCGATCTGTCTGTATATGTGAGAATTAGCAGGGGGAGAGTGACTAATAAGGAAAGGGAGGCAGGTGTGATCTGCAGCAGGACAGACCTAGGGCACTCTGAGCCTGGGGGAACACCATCTCAGCAGCCAATCGCCGCTCTCCGAAACCTTCAAGGACAATCTCAGTCACTCAATGTGACACAAGAGAGGTGCAGTCCGGGGGCGAGAAGAACAAGACAGACAGATTAAACAGCGAGGATAAGAGCCTATCTGCCCACCCTGCGTCAATATGGGTGCCAGCAGCTGCTAATGTAAAATGGATTCAACATTTCCCTTCTCATTATCCCTTTAGCCTGCACTGGCCGGCCCCTATAGGTTCGAATCAACCTGCCAATCAACCCTTTATTGAAGCTATTTTCTCATTGTGGTTATTTTGAAAGGTCCAGTCCTTTCTCTGTGACTCACTGTTTGTTTGATTACACAGCATTAAACCACTTCAGATGTTTTTCACACTCCACTAATTGCTGTATGTGTATCGCACAGGGTGCTGCCTGTTTTATCTACTGTAGTCATAAATGGTGATGTCAGGAGAGAAAATCTAAAACCTCTGACCGACCAGTGACCAGTTTTCACAGAATTGCTCAGAAATATTGTATCTATACATGACCGAGCAGACCTGCTCACTCGCTCACAGCAGGACTGAGAGCGTCAGGTTCAGACATGACAAAGAAAAAAAGGGCCCTTTTGTGCTTCAGTTTGAACAAATCCCTCTTCATTAATCCCAAAGGTTCAGTGGGAATGACTAAACCTGTTGGAATACCAACAATTAGATCGCTGAGTCGGTTACTGGCTATAGGTATAAGGCACAGTCACACACACTCCCATGTTGAGAGAGAGGGATACAGAGGGAGCAGTGCTGAACAATTAAAAAAAATTGCAATTACTGCAATTATTTTGATTGATTTTGCAAAGCGATATGATTAGAAGGAATGATCGTTTTTACATAGTCATTGTCATTTTCACAGAAAAACATTAAAATGATTATGGTATGATTTTTGAGAGGATTTGTACCAAACAAAAGATTTTTTCTTAAGTCTGTAGAATATAATGTGTAAGCCAGGCCAGACAATTTAGAATGTTATTTTGCGGCATAGCCTATTTCGCCTTTAACAAATATTGCGGCTCCTACGATTTGAAAATTGCAGCAGGCCATTTTGCAATTTCGATAAAATTCTGATTAATTGTTCAGCCCTAAGAGGGAGAGACCTTTGATATTTGGCAGTGTTACTCCCCCATTATAATTAAACTTCTGCCCACAAAGGGGGTATTTAGTCATTATCATTTATATAAGTTGCTTCTGCGTTTTCACAGAAGCACTGTAAGCAGTGTACATTACCAACACCCAGTACAGTAACCATTACAACTTATCCTATCACTTTATGCTTTCTGACAATATACAGGTCATTTTAATAGACACACCACTGCTTTAGCTAGAAGTCTAAATTCCTGCATATCACAACCTCAATCCCTCCTCCTGCCAGCCTTTCATGTCGACCCGTAAATCAGGCAGGACATTTTTATTGTTCATGCAATTCTGCGTAATTACTCTGGTGTGCACCAGTAAACAATGCAGAGCCATAGTGCTTTTTATGAATTATACTACATGACATACTAGTTAAAGGGGCCTGCACAATGCAGATAGCATTAAGATACACTATGTGCTCTTTGATCTTTTATAGGACACCAGCCTGCTCATCAAACAGTCATCATCATCTGTCCTAATGATCTCAATTGGACCAAGTGGCCATTAAAACATTTAGCGGGGATAGATGGTCTGTGTGTGGGCATGTGGGAGGCTCTGATTCATCTGCAGTGCATGCACGTGTATGCAGTTTGAGTCCACTGTGTTCACATTTCTACATACATGCATGCTAACACGCACGCACATGTGTGCACATTTACAGCACAGACAAGCATGCTGAAATCCATTAAGCTACTTTGAGATAAACAGAAAATAAGAAAATCAAGAGTAAAAAACAAAAAACGCACAGAAAGGCAGCTGAGTTTGATAAAATAATCATTGGGAGCCATCTCTTCTAAGAGAATGAGCAATCAGCACTGGTCTCATTCACTCTGCTGCATTTTACTCCACACAGGAGATTAAATATTTACCAACAGCGGGCCTCCTAAAGAGCCACAACATCTTCAAGGGACCAACAGTCCGTTTCTGACATCTACCTAACACCTTTCCTTTAATTCAGGAAAAGAAAAACATGGTTTAATTTGTACAAAGATGTAAGAGAGCTCTTGCGTCTCTCAAAACAGTTGTGTGTCTATAATCCTAAAGTATATCTCAGCGGAGCCGTCTGTTAGCCAACAGTGATATTTCACATTTTAAAGCAGTACATTTATTTTTTTATGTGCCCCGTAGTCCTACTATAAATCCTTACCCCGAAAACCCCTCCCCCCTTGCATTCAAATGTTACATAAGAGTGAACGGCTTTCTTTCACCACTGATATACGCACATTGGCTGACAGACACACAGAGAGAAATTGGTCCCAAAAAAGAACTAGGCCCTCATTACAAAGTGCAGTGTGATCGTGCCACATCTCAAATACCCACCAGGCATCATTACAACCCAGAAAGGGTCCAAAGACAGAACAGAGACAACACTGATTCAACACAGTCTTAATGAAGCCTTAAAGCGAGAAAAGTGAGGGAGGAATGAAAGATGGAGACACGCTGAGGGTGGGAGGCGGGGGCAGGGGCCCAGCCGAGGAGCAGAGATTAGGAGATCCCACTGTTATCCTACAGTAGGTTAAGAATTGTGAAATAGTTGTTGTCCTCACATCTATTATTTCAATACTGGTGCTAAAAGTTTGAACCAACACTTAAACTTTATTAACATAGCATAATAATGCTAAATGTGCTCTGAAATTGAAATCCTATGGCAGTATTAAATTTAGAGATGTTAACTATTATCAAAGTTAAATCCTACCTCTGGTTTAGGAACGAAGGCCTTTCCTGGGATGGTGAAGCAGTTGCGGACTGTGCACAGGTACTGAGCCATAATGGACAGACGGCTCCTCTGTTTGCTGCCTGTGCTGGCCGTCAACCTCTGGGAGGAGAGAACAATTACTACAAATTAGTGATGTGTATTCACCATGACCAGGTTAAGTGTTGAGGTCATGTAATGTTGGCTTTTAGTCGTAACCGAACATGTCTGGCAAAACATATTACATAAAGATTGAAAACTGGAACAAAATGAGTATTTATGTGTATTCTAATGATGTTTTTTTTTTTATCCTGATCTGAATGATTTGACTGGCCTAAATGATAAAAAGATTTTCTTTATTCATTATGATTAATTATGGATCGAGAAAACAATATTTCATTAGAACAATAAAAAAGCCATTCACTACACAACATTTTCATACAGTGGTGATTGCACAGCAAAAGAGCAATATAAATCTATGTGTAGACTTCATATTAAAAATGGTATTTAAGCCTTGTTTAATTTTAGTTTTAAACACACAATATAAGGTATAACACAGGTTTTATTTGACTGATTCTGACAAATATACATCTTGAAAATGAGCAGGCTGCAGTGTTCACCCACCTCTGCGACCTCTTTCTGGAAAGTGAGTGTGAGTCGGGTGCGTCCGTAGACGAAGGGCCCTGTTCTGTTGGAGATGTTCTCCAGCCACTTAATGATGAGGTGGGTTGAGACGTTAAAGGGGAGATTCCCAATGATGTGAAGGTTGGGTGGATCTGTGGAGCCACGGCGCATACACATTTAAGCTCCACGGATTTACTACAAGTGACCACCGTTACAGCTCTCAGAAATTTCATATTCTCACCTTCCTCCCATTCCTTGGAGATATTTACTGGGAATCCTCGGTCCATTCTGTACGTGAGAATGTCACCGTGGACGATCCTCAACCTTCCTGGCGCTGCCTCAGACAACAGCTGTAGAAAAGGATGATAGAGCAATAATAAGAAAAATGAAAAGGTGCTCAGAAAAACTAAATAATCATCAGTCACTCTGCAGGTTTCCAACAATGCTGTGGTTGAAAATAGATTAACTGGTCTCCTGCAACTGAGAGGTGGAGGTTGGAGGTGCTTTTTCTGCTCAATGACCTAACGGCCTTGATAACATTGTGCATAAGGCGGTATCACTGCGGCTGCTCAGTTTACCTTCAGCCCTGGAATGAAGCGCGTATCTTTTTCCACCACAAGCAGGTCCGCCGCCCCGGCATTGAGGATGGAGCGGGTGAGACCGCCAGGACCAGGACCCACCTCGCACACATAGGCATCCCTCAAACTGCCTGCCTGGCGCACTATTTTGTCTGAAAAGATAACGCATGACCAACTCAATAGTGTGAGTGTTTCAATTATATTTTTATCGTATAAATTATGCCACATTCTCCAATCAAACGTCTTCATCAGGGTCTCAGTATCTAAATGAAGATTAATGGTGTCTGATATTGCAATAAATGTTTGCCGGTGTGTGATGACAATGAGATACATTAATCTAACAGTCACCTTCTCCAAGGACAAGAGAGCAGATCACACCCGCACTGCATCACTGATAATTATATTAAGGCTCTGCAAGGGCTGCAAACAACTGACTCGGTCCATTCACATTAGCAGATCTACTCTCCCTTACCCATACAGAAAAGCCTGTCAGTTTCAATGTCTTGAAACAAGGCTATGTGGAGCTGTGCAATCAAGTGTACTGACAAAAACACACCATCGTGCCCTCAGTGTAGACACAGTATCAAAGGCAAGAAGCCAGCGGGTGTTGGTGCACTGCAGATTAAGTAAAAGAAAAAGAAAGAGAGAGTGAGGCGGACTAACCTGTGAGCCTCAAGTCCAACAGAAAGTTCTGGGACAGCTGTTTCTCAGCTCGCAGGTTGTACAGCTTTATAAGCTCACCCACAGTAGGCAAGGGAGGCAGGCGGAAAGACGCTAGTTTCCCTGAAGCAGCCATCGTTCAGGTGAACACTGTGAAACACACACACACACACACACACACACACACACACACACACACACACACACACACACACACACGAAAGGTGAGAGAATCTATGATGGATCAGCTTTTTAGGCATAAGTGTCTAAAAATACTAAAAAGGGTATCATTTGTGAGACTTTAACCCTTTGAAAAATAAAAGGGGTCAAATGAACACAAACATTGCAGACACACAGTATGCGGAATGGCTTCCTGTCTATTCTGGCAAATTGTTATCAATTCTAATTACTTGTTTATCTGGTCATGGGATTGATTTCCAATGCCTAGCCTAAAGCTGAGGTGTTAGTGAAGAGCTGACTGTGTTGATGTTAAGTGTGTGTTATAATACGATCTCGTGCACCATCTAGTGGTGTTGTAACAGAAAACTAAATGATCTAAATAAAGGCACAAAATACAGGATAACACGTACATACACGAGATTAAAACATTTTAACTGCAGTCAGTCTAATTAACAGCAAATAAATTAGCACAATTCTGATTTGTGCATTATTGGACACACATATCTGAGAAATAATTTAACAGTATATCAGCAGCAAACCTGGGTGACAGTGACATGCAATCCAGCCATTTAAAACTGAACAATTCACTCTAAACTCTTCCAGACATTACACTGAGCTGTGACACTCTGACACAGTTGTTAATAGCATTTGCAGCGCTAGCTTAATCCAAATGCCTTTAGCAGAGCCCGTGTTAAAAAAGGCTTTGCATTTCAACGGAACACTTCACATTACTTCCTAAAAAACCGGGATATGATGCAAGATAAGCTACAAAAACACAATAAACACACAGAACTGAAAATACACAAGAGTTTACCCACGTTTCTCACCGGTGTCGTTTCCTTTACTAACATGTCCGCATTCGTCATTCAATTGACGTCCAAGGATCCAATTAGCTTGTAACAATGGTAACATCGACTAATCAAATGGAAGTAGGCGGGACTTTACGGCTCTACGATGCCCTTGAAAAGCCGTTCATTGTTGGTGTAATGACGCGTCATAGGCAAGAGAGGGCGACAATTGACTGCACAGCATTTATTTTCAGTAGGTTACAAAAAGCAGTAATGGTTGATGTAGTCCTTAAATACAATTTAAATATAGAAGAAACAAATTTACATTGTCCAAAAAAGTAACTTAGGCTAAAAAAACAAGCTGCTGGTTACTGTATATATTATATTCAGTTATATTTTTATCTATATGATTTGTCACCTGCCAGCTGATTTTTTTGTTTCCCTTTATATAAATACAAACATTTTCACCATATAACGGAGCAGAAAATGTCTCCAGAATACAGGAAAGTGTTAAATGCTCCAATTTTCTTGGGGAGAACCCCCAGCCCCACCCCGCTCCAATATTTCAGCATATCATATTTCTTTAAAACAGTATTAAAAATCTTCCTGTTGTGTTCTCGTGCATTGTCACGTCTCGTGATCCAAGTGTATCATCACACCTCTAATCTGTCTCCACCACTTTTCAACATAGAGTGATGACCATGCTTAGATAGCAAATCATAGTGTTGTTATTTACTCTCATGATGTTTTACACGGCTTGAAGAGAGCAGCCTTCTTCTGACAGAAGAGCTCCGTTGTAAGTTTTGCTTTACTGTACACCCTTACTACATGAACAAAATGACCAAGAATACAACTTTTATTTAATTGCATCTAATGCAGAAATGTACAAGAGGTAAGAAACATTATTAAGCATGAGGACTACTCAGTCTTGTAAACGCACAATATCCCCTGGTTCCACTGTCATTATTGGGCTACAAATTCAGACTTTGACATATAATACTGAACTAATTTTAACCCTTTCAGCCTAAACTGATTAGCACTCTAAATGCCTATAGTCCACTGCAGGACAGAAATTCATTGTCTAAGGGTTTTGTCATTCTGGACAATGCACAGCTGTTGTTTGGAATGACCACTGTGGTCTCCTGGCTCTGCTCACGCCCCACTCTGGGTCACGGGTGTCAGAGCTTGAGATGGATATACCCTTCTCCTCCAGGGTTTGGCAGATGAGTGGCAGCTCTGTCTTTTGCTGTGGCTGACAGCACTCCAGACCCTAAAGAGGGGAGCAAGAGGTGTCTGCACCTTCTTGACAGCAATGAGATCTAGCTATTGATGTTGATAATCATGAAGAGAGCATCAGAATTACAAGAGTCATCACCTGGTCCTACCACTCCTCCTCCATTGGCAATTGCTGTATATGAACTCATGTCTGCATCACAGGAGCCTGCTGTTATCAAGATAAAAAAAACACATCACAACACACACGCTTAGTCCTACAGTGTCTGCTACAGTCTACAACATTAAATACATAAATATAAAATGACAGACCTAATATGAAGTGACCAGTACTAAAATACAAAATTGTGTACATTTATCATTTTGGACAGGACACTTTGTGTGTGGTTAATGACTTTTACACATTAAAGTTTATTGGGCGCAGTTCAAAAGGTAAACACAGGTGGTTCATTTTTAAAGGGATGTTTATAGTGATATTGTCGAAGGAACTGATGTATACTAACAGTTTAACAAAGTCCCTTTTCTTTTTCTTGTCTGAAGCCTGAGATTATCTTGGTTCCTTCGGAGACAAAATCATGTTATCATCTGAACACAGGATGGAGTCAGAGAGCCTTTCCAAGCAACTCCATAGCATAGTGTGTGATCTGAAATAACAGGAAATGAAACATAAGCAATTAACATTTCTGAGATAGAAGGTCATCTCTTTAACTGGAACATCAGAAGAAAAACAAAGTCAGAAATACTTAAGAGTATATAATTTCTAAGCCAATTTAGACGAACAGACCAACATCAATAAACACGGAAACCACAAGAGATTATATGTCTACTATAAGTTAAACAATAACCTCTTTGCTATGATGATAATTCAAAGTTGAGTCACTATTATTATTCAGCTGGATCTGTTGTGGATGCAGTAACAAGTTCAACATAGTTAGCAGCCCAGAAGGCTAAACCAGATGTCAACTTTGATATCTATTTTGATTGCTTGGTTCAAGTAAAGGATGACAATATTGTAGTCCACTGAATGCAAAATAAGTGTACAACTGGTAAAATAATGTCAATTACAAGAGTAGTTTGGAGGGAGGTGGCAGTATGAACACTACATTATGGTCATCTCTTTAATCTGACCTAAGAAGTCCTGATAAATACAATCAGGGCTTCATGTTTGTTTGACTGTGGGTTAAACTATTGTATGACGTAATTTCAATTCTTTTTATAAATACAAAATTGTGTACATTTATCATTTTGGACAGGACACTATGTGTTTGGAAGTGGAAAATACAAACCCTAATTAGACATAGTTGTCTGTCAACCGTTAAAAAATCCTATGGTACACTACCACATAAAGGAAGTTGTGGTACTTCAACATTGGAATTCCTGTGGTATAATGGTGTTGTGGTATTTCTGTGGTACTCTGAGATTTGTCTGCCATTTTAGGACAATTTACTGTAAGACGCTTGGTGTTCTGTGGCACTTCCACAGAAGCCTGACATTGTATTTTGTTATGAAAAACAAGAGATATGGTCCTGTCAGTCACAGTAAAGGGAAAATAATCAATAAGTTAGAGGTTTTGGTGGCAAATAATCAAGGGTGGTCAGCTGCTGGGGCAGTAATATTAAACGAATAGTTTAACATTTTGGGAAATTTTAACTCTTTCTTGTGTTTGAAGAAAAGATCCATGTGGTAGCCTAATATCTAGCCATTTGTGGCTTCAGGCCAGGAACACCATGTTCCCTGTTGTCTTGGCCTAGTCTAATCTCTCTCTGCTTGGACAGCTCATTAGCATCTGTCAGCACGCCCAAAACTGAAAATGACCGGGTAGAGCTGAGGTGCGCAGTCTGTCTGAGCAGAAGAAGTGGAAGTGAACAGAGCGTTGTTAATGTCGCAGGAGTGTTTTGACGACAGACACGACTGTTAAGGGGGGTGTATGTGATGACAAGTAAGCGTTGAGAGACTTGAAAAATTAAGGTAAAAGTATGTGTGTGTGTGTGTGTTCTTGCAGACAAACAGGGCAAAGCAATGGTGGTATGGGTTACATCATCAGCTGACTTGTTGATGACAATATAAATCAATTGTATCGTCTTCTTTTCCCATGTTTCCTTTCATAAAACCTTCAACAAAAATGCATGATGAAGCTTCCTTGCTTCTGGATGACAGACCTCAATTCCCACAACAACATTGTATCACCCATCTTGCATTAATTAAATCAGAGTGCCATTCATTCTGATCACATCATATAAGTGTGGGAATTGCAGCTACTTCAACCAGCCCACATTTCTGCTATGATCCATAACAACCGCAGCCCCAATAGGCCCAGACAGGACCACCGTCCTGTGGGCATTATATATACAGAGTGAAATCATAACAAACCTCTGGATCCCACCACATGACTTCATTTTGGGTGTGGGAATTATGGCATTTAATCAAAATACACTTCTCATGACCTCAGTGTGGATAGATCTTCCTCTTCGATACCACATGTAGGGAGATGACTTCATATGTGGGGAGGAAGGCGTCTGTCAAACAAATGCGCTTTGTGTGCTTTGAGTTTTTCTTTGCTCTGATTAAGTTTGAGTGTCACATACAGGGGAAAAAAGGTTTAAAAAATGTCTTTGATGCTGCTCCTGAACTCTCAGGTACCTTGTATCTCCAATACCTCTCCAGCTATCCAGTGGCGAGAGTAAAAGAATGAAGGAGTTTACAACCAGAAAAAGAGTTTGCATGTGCCTGTCCACTGCATGTTTCTGTCTCTTCATTAGTGTCTTCTTAAGTTTCAACTTTATTGAACAAAACATTATGTCAGCTCCACACCCACATAATCCAGCCATGGCTGTGTGTGAACAAAACTGCTATTGGGTCGGATTGTTACAATACAGACGAACTGACAAAGTGGGAGTGAATGTGTCCATCTGACATAATTCCTCTGTGAGTTTGTCTGTCGGTTAGCTGCCGTGTCTTTTGTTTGCTTTGGTTTCCACCTAGAGATAAGAGTGTCAAGATGTTCACCAGGCGCTTCCCTCTTGTGACCAGACAAGACTTTCACTTAGAGCAAAAGAAAAATGCTGGCTGTGGTGCACTCTGTCGACTCCTCACGCTTCATACATAACTATGCCCAGTAATGTGGAGGTAAATATAAGTCAGTGATTATCATGAGCTACAAACAAGTTAAAAATTAACCAGTAACAGATAACAGGGTCAGACTGGAAACAAAGAAATTTGACCAGCACATTCTTGCTTTAGTAGTTGTTCAGGTGTGTCAGTGTGGCCGGATTTTAAAATAGTCCGAAAACACCAACAGCCAATCACATTGCAGCAAAGACCTGTACTGTGAAATGTCTATGTTGATGAAGAAGGAGAGAACCATTTTACTCTGAGCATAATATTTATGACATTACTGATATACTGTGTATCTCTATCATATGTTAAGGCATCTGTAAATGGTATCTTTGACCTGTTTACATTAAGATCATCAACTTACAATGACTTTTTTTGGCATTCAATCTGATGTCAGTGTCAGCACCATACTGAAAGCATGCAGCTGTTGAATACCAGTGCTTCAGGGAGAATTTATGAGCTGTCTAATTTCTTCCTTAAACCTGCAATAACAAGTTGTGAACACAACATTGACACATCATCACCTTTTGAAGTTGATATATTAGCAAACAGTTAGTGGTTAGCAAGCAGTTGCAGAGCAACATTATCTTTCAGTTGGTTTACACTGGGTTTATCAGAGCTTTTTCACTGAAAACAGAACAAAATAACAAAATAAAGATGGAAGAAAATGTTTTCACATTGTTATTATAAAAGTATCAACTGTACCAACTTTAATGTTATAGATTTGAAAAGACAGACGGAAGGGCATGGTTGTCCAAACATTTGTCATGCTTTTCATGGGCTCTTTAATATGAGACAAACATCCAACTTGCATGACCTAACTTTGCTTTTACCTGGTTCTGTACAAGATTACTACATATTGCTAATGTACGTTTACCTTGAAAGCTGAGTAAACGCTATCCTACATATAAAAAAAGTAGCTGAACCAAGTGTGTTAGGTGTGTTTACTTTCTACTGCTTCTGTACACATCACCCAACAGTATCCTTGGCAGCAAAGTTAACTATTCCCATTGATGCAAAGCACAATTACTGTACTTTAGATTTAGCTTGCTGGCCTTGTTTTCTGCAAGCAGGGCCAAAAAGGCAGTCTAGCTGCCAAAGTCCTGGAGAGTTTGGCCACAGTCAGCAATTGCTGGTTCCTTGGACCGCTGTTGGGGCTTGGGTGGCTGTTGTCGCCGGACTTTCCCAGCATGAGAGAATGGCATGATTCAGCTGTCACCAAGGGTCAGCGGGAGAGTTAGCTCTCTTGCTGGCCAGCCAAAGCATCTAGCATTCAGCTAGCCTCAGCTGCCAACAGTGCCCGTATTGGCAAGAGTGGACAAGTTAAATATAGAGCTATACTTTTAGCCTCTCAAGCCAAAAAAGAGTAGAGAGGGACAAAGGAGGATGTTGCTGAGTGAAAAGATCTGGCCACGTGACAAAGGACATCACAGCACACCTCTGCCTTTCTCCTCGTTTGGCAATGACCCCTTTCAACCGCTGAGAGGGAATAGAATAGTGTCTGCCTGACTCCCTCACCCCCCTCTCCCTATTATTCTCACACACTCAACTGACTTCTCAAAAGGATAGGAGGGAAAGAAAATGAGAGGTGTGTTATAGACTGCTATGCAATCTATGGAGAGCAGAACTGGATAGTCTGTGGGAGTGAACGAGCGTGAGAGAGAGAGAGAGAGAGAGAGAGAGAGAGAGAGAGAGGGTGAAGTCATGGTGCTCTGTTATTGCTCTCTACCAATCCCACTCTGGCCTGAAGAACTGAAAGGAGAGAAAGAGAGCGCAGAGCTTGACATGGCTCTTGGCACAACTCAGTAGCCAGCCCAAGCAGATACCAGAAGCCAGAGGATATTAGTGGATACTTTACAGCTTTAGTGCCTTTTCTCTAGGATTACTCTCAGTGTGACTGCTAATAAACCTGGGGACAACACAACAGCAGGTAAGTCGGCTACTCATAATCAGTCTTGTTCTCCTTGCCCTTGTGTGGGGAAACAGCCAAAGACAGCCACGTGCCTCTGGAAGAGTAAAGCTTATCTGCTGTTGTGCTTTCAAAATGAAATACAGGAAATGGCTCTTGTACAGGTGCTGCTGCTAGGCTGTCACCAGTTTGTGAAGCCAATAAAGAGCATCGTTTGATAGAAATGCACCTAATCTGTTTCATTTGAGCTGTGGTTAGAACTGTTCTGCACCATGTGAATGAAACATCTCTTCCGTGAAGCATGTACTTAGTTCAGCTCACTTTTTATACATTCAAATGACATGGATTTCGACATGCTGCATTAATTACCCGCCCATGAGAAGACAAGGGACTACACTTGGCGCTGCTAATGGCAATACAGATTTGGCATTGTGACAACGCATACAGAAAAGAGAGAGTCATGAATGAAACATTTCTTAGTGTATTGCATCTTATATTGCTGCATGAATACGGTCATTTACAGTGAAGGCTTTTGTGCTTTGCATGTGGGGAGAGGAGCCCACAACTTCACAAGACAACAGGGGATGATGGTGCACTGAGATATTGAGGGCTCATTTGTCAGTTCATGTTTGGGAATGATATGCATCCATGCAGAAATACACACTTGTAACTTTTACCCACAACATCTCCCACAACTGCCAACACCAACACCTCTGCAGCAACATGCAGATCTCGCCACTGCACTAACTGCACACACACCAAATACAATACACAATGTACAACTACACACACCACTGCTTAACATTGACAAGGGTCTGAGGCCTTCACGAGCTGCAGCAGGAGGACATCTTTCATCCTGAATATTTATGGATTGCAATGACGCCAAAATGAATTCCATTTCATCCGCATGAAGTCATGGGCCTTTCAGAGGAGACACATGGCTCCTGCTAGCCACTGTCCATTTGTCAAGGCACACATCAAATTGCCTCAGTAAACCGAAAACAGAATATGATATGTATCTCACTCTCAACAAGGGAATCTAACGCAGGTGTGGCTTATGCTGCTGTCAAAGATCCTTTCTGTCAGTGTCCAGGGGCTCTGTGCAACCTCACCCTTCCTCTTTCAGCCACCTCCCACCCTCTCAGGCTGATGTGGCCCCTGTGCACTCAGTGATATCACCACACTGATACAAGACAAAGACAACTAGTGGCCAGATATTTACTCATTAACATTTTTGTGCATGTTCCAGCTCCATCTAAGCTCATCCTCTTCAGCTCAGGCACATGCCCTGCGAAGTCTGTGGCACTCAATCAGCCAAATATCCTTTCCGAGAAAGACAGATTTGTGAATGTTGACTGGGCAGTTATCAGTCCCAGCTTGTAAATGAATCAGTCTTAGTGTGGATCAATAATGTGGTCCGTGTTTAAACTGAAACCAAGCTGGGTGTTTGCCAAAGCAGCATTGAATGTGTCAGGGGCTTACCTCATGACATTACTATAGCTCGATGTCACTTGAGTGATTGCTCATGCAGAATGTGACACACTGTATGTTGACTGTGATGTGCAGTATTAGCTCGAGCACAAAATTTTGAGAAGGAAGGCCTTTACTTTGTTGCAACATTTAGCAGTAACTCGCAGAGGAGCACACTGGAAATGGGCAGTCAGGTCATTTTGTATTTGAACCCTGCACAAGATGCGGGGGAAAACTGTGTTACTGCCTAAAGTACTCGAGGCATGTGCAACATGTTTTCAAAGAATTTCTTGCACACTTAAAAAAAGGATAAAAGCCAGTAAAATAATCTGAATTAGAAAAAGTGAGTTATAAAAGAAATGTTTTAAATGCATAAGAGTTTCAAGCACAAGAAACCATGAATTGAAGAGGAGACACCTCTAAGGTCTCCTACACACGATCAACTCAGTGACACCATTCCTCGCCTTCTGTGCATGTGTGTCTGTGCTTGTGTATATCTGCGTACATATAGGCTAATTCTGTTGAGGATCTGCCCATGTGCATGTGCATGAACATAAACATAAACACAATAATAGCGGGGGGTGCAGCTCATTTCTGGCAGTAGTCGCTATCTTCCCCATACGTCTGGAGGGCCTCAACAACAGCTGTCACTGACACATGCACAGCTCCAGTCACATAAGGGCCTCTGGTCTTGAATTCCAAAAATGCAGTTTAGACACATTTGGATATTTCGCAGAACAGTGGCACTAATAACTCGTGCTCCCTTGGTTTAAAAATAAGTCCTTCAATGCCATAGCAACCCAAGATCTTCTGAAGATCATTTGATATGTAGTTTGCAAGATGTCAAAGTATACTTGCTATAAACAGTGGATAGGTTAATTGGTTCTTGACATGTGATAATATTAGAACTAGTGATGTCATTCATGAAGTTCACATACAGTAAGAATATCCCGAGTGTTGCAAATGTTTCAGGTTCATCAGAACTTAATAGGCTATAGCTATTATTTTTCCATGTACGTATCCTGCTATCTCCTGGCACATAAATCATGCATTGCACCATTGCATATTTCCAAGCAGGAAAAACTTACTTTGGTTTGATGTAAGAGACATTTGAAATACCACAGACGGGAAAGATTAGTTGATCTCGACCATATTCCTGCCCTCACTACACACCCCGTGCTTTTCTTCTTTCAGCCTTGTTTTTTGAGGGGAAGTGACATAATCATGACTCCTCCAGCGAACTGGTGTGTAATGAGGACCTAAAGACCTCATCTGTCCTGTGATGTCACGTGGAAGAAAAAAACAGCCTATAATTACTGAAAGCACGGAGATAAGGATGACCAGTCTCTGTGGTTGATTGTCCCTTGGCACTGAAGACCAAATGTCACACTGTAATTTCACGCATCTGTTAGTGAGACAGAGTTCTTCAACCGCCTGCCATTTCATTCTCACCTGCAACAATGCATTTCTATGATTGTTTATTTTTCTCTACGGATAAGGTAAACAAAAGACAAAAGAACACAGTCACGGTACCAACACAAAACAACACAAATGCGCACCTACAAAACGTAAATATGTAGTGGTGGTAAAGATTTGGAGTAGTGTGGTTAGTCAAGAATTACATTATCATTCCAAGCTCTGGAGAGAGTAACAATGGCTCTACTTCAACCTTTATTTTGATCTCCACCTCCTCAGCTTGCTGTCTTTCTTTCCCAGCTAGTTTATAACTTTGTCTACTGTTTGGTGCTGGGTTTGGTTTGCAATGGGCTTATCAGAGTTACTTGTTTGATAACAAGACAAGGAATCCGCAGCAATGCTAGCGGCTCTCTGAGGCTGTTTACAGCAGTGCTTTGAGCTAAATGCTAATGTAAGCTTGACAACATGTTTTTGCTTTTTGACAAAACAATAAAAGAACAGGCCCTGCGATGGACTGGCAACCTGTCCAGGGTGTACCCCACCTTTCACCCAATGTCAGCTGGGATAGGCTCCAGCCCCCCACGCGACCCTGTACGCAGGATAAGCGGTTGACGATGGATGGATGGAATAAAAGAACAGGTGTAATTATTTACAATAATTAGTGATGTCTGCATCCCATTCAGGCAAGCCAGTTCCACACTCCCTGAATTCATTAGCTTACTGGGACACATAATGGAAAACAGCCACTGCTAATGTTTCTTGCTCTAATGCATGCAGTGAAAAATTAGTTTGCTCATCGCAAAAGCAACTCTTTTAAAAAACAATTAATAATTTGATTCAGAATTGATATAACAAGACTGATGAATGCAACTTTTAACAGAGGTTTCAGCAGGTGATGATCTTGTTGCACAGGAAGTAACAAATTGAAAAATAGGAAGGAAAAGTAAAATTTAAAAAAACTGTTGAAAACCAGCTGATAAGAAAATATGATTGAGGAGTGCTCATAATCCATATATAAAGATCTTAGTATGCCATCCATAAGCATGTCCTGTGAGTGACATTAACTTACATGAGCGTGTAATTAAACTTTCAAAAATTCAGTTCATCTCTTGCTCTTGTTGTAACAGTGCATAGGTGCTGATGTGGTTGCAGTGACAAAGCCTTCTCTAATGTATGAAATGGAAATGCCTCTGGTATAGTGTGGCTTTCGCTGGGCGATGCTTTAAACCTGCCCAGTAACAACTATAATACTATAATATGTACTGAGTCCTTGCTGCAGTGGCTCAGGTTCGAGTCCCCTCTCTCTCCCTCCCACATTTCCTGTCTATCTCAAGTGTCCTATGGTAGGGTGAACACTGTAGGAACTTGTGTACTGTCCTATCATAAATAAAGGATAAAGAACCACAAAAATATTTTTAAAAAAACAAACAAAAAAACCTGTCTGATCAAAACAATGTGTTTCACTGCTTTCATCATTGACATGCCAAAAGGCCCAACATTTTTATGCTGCGCTACAGAAGGACTCCAAAAACTTGTAGTCAGAGAGATGGTGGGGATAGGCATTTAGGCAAGACTTCCAACAAATGGCCTACTGCATGACGTGTACATATCTGCGACTGCTTCTTCCATATGTTGTCTTGCTGTTTCTATTCATAGAAACTGCAAGAACTTGATCCCTTCCTTGATCTCCATGCCGTCAAGATGATATCCACTGCCATTGGTCTAGAGGGCTCTGCTGCTTGATAAGTCAGTTTTAGTTTACAGACACTCTCAATAGATTAAATAAATGATGTTGCTATGGGAAATGCGTCACATTTTGAGGATACAACTTGAAATGTTTGACTCAAATAACGGATGTGTTTCCCATCATCTATGCTCAGATTGAGGTGAGTCATATATTCCACGGGCTGCACCCATCCATATGCTTGGTGACCGTATGTGGCTTCAGGATAGTGGTGTTGGAATATAGTGTGGCTCAATACAGTATGTATCTCTCACACATTAAAATTCCTAATGCACAACCCAAATTAGAGCATGTTTCAACTTGTAAAGATTTGCTATCACTCCTGATGATTTACACAGTCCATAAAACACTCAATGTGAATATTTAACAAACTGCCAAAGACATAACTATCATGAATATGTCATACTTTATGAGTGACTGATTCAGGAACTACCTGTGCTGAGTTGTTTATTAAGAAAAGCCAACAAGGAGGCCATTGATATAAGAAATTATATGTAGAGAAGCACCATTCCTCTTAGTTTGCTCATTGGTGAAACCTTAACTGCTGAAGCTCCAGTCGGCTCCAGTGAGTGGATCAGGTTAATGTGACATCGGGAGAATACTACAAGATGAAACCCACCACCTATGCTGACATTTTGCTCCAGTATGGCACTTCAACATTAGAGTTATTGTCGTTATGAGGTATTAATAGAAGATCATTGCAGGGAGACAAGCTGTAAATGCTTGAGTTGGGTCCATCTTCTTTGACAGTTCAATTTAGTAAAAGTGGAAGAATGCATCAGAAAAGTAGAATCTTAAGGAAATGTGTACATATTTGAGTGTGTGTTGCTATCGGAACAGAAAATGCTTGTCTTGCTTCTCTGACAAAAGCGTCTGTATGTTCCTAGAACATGGCTGTTATGTAAAATATGACCACAGAGGTCAGTGGCCGTCTAGCCTGGAATGCGCTGTCCATCAAAATCCTGGAACAGACTACAGCTTTGTGCTCTTACTTGGAAAATAGGTGCTCACAGAACTTTCAATATCAGATGGATTGACTTTTAGCTTCGAATCGCATCCACGGCTTCAGTTCTGATTGAAATTCCCCTATCTTGGCGGGCTAGCGTGTTTTTCTTGTCAGGACGGAAGAGCTTCGCAAGCATACTGCATTTGATCAGTGTCCTCTGGCTGAACAAGTTGCCAAACCCTTGCATGTGAAGAACATTTCCCACTCCTTATTTAGTCACCTTGGGTTTGTGGTGTGAATATATCAAACACACCAAATCAAACAAATCGTTTATCCTATAGCATGTTGTTACATTATTTGCAGCTGCTCTCCTCACCCATCATCTCTGGCAAATTAATATGGCTATAACTCAAGACTTTTTTCACTAGACCTCTCCTCTTCCTCACTTTTTCTCTCTCTGTGAATATCACAGATGAGCACAATGTTCACCAGCATTACAGTCTGACATTTCAGGAGATAGAGTGTGTAAAGAGAGAGAGAGCTGTCACTATTGTGTTCTTGTTTATATTTTACAACTCTATAACTGGAATGTCTGCACAAATTAACATTCACCCATCCTTTCTTTCATTGAAGTTTATTATTTAACTATTAAACTAGTACTTTTAAAGTCACCTGACTACAACCTATAATTATTTGTCAGTTAATCTATGAAATGTAAAAATGTTTTTGATAGATATCCCTCACAAGTTGTGAAAACCCAAGGAGACATCTTTAAATGTCTTGTTTTGTCCGACCAACAGTCAAAAGACATTTAACTTTCAAATGTTCATTCAATTGTCAGAACCATAGCTGAATCAACTGACTCAGCTACTTGTTTAAATTCTTGAGCAGATCTTTCAGCAAGGTGCAAGTTAGATTTAATCGTCAATCGTCATTACAACAGGGTTGTAAAATTAAATGCAGTTTGCAATTCCCTTCTGCTACATAGCAGACAATAACGAGTATACAACAATCATGTGATGGTACACCGAAATAAACTAAAAAATATATTGTGTAGAGCAGTGCTGAGGATGAATTTGAGTTTAAAACTCTCATCGCTTGGGGGAAAAAGCTTCTCCGCAGTCGGATGGTGCGACAGCAGACACTTCTATATCTCTTTCCAGAAGGCAGCAGCGTGAACAGGCTGTGGATGTAGTGGGTAATGTCCTTTAGTATCCTTTGGGCTCTGTGCAGACACCTCACCGCACATCCTATCCCAATTAGTGTTTCCAGTCAGAAAGCTTTCTATTGCTCTACTGTAAAAGTTGACTAGAATTTTAGCCTTCTTAAGGTTCCTTAGGAAAAACAGCTGTCTCTGATAATATTAAATCAATCTGACGTGTGTTATAGCTTCACAGTGTGCCGGTTATTGAAGAGCACTATTTTCTTGTGTATAAAATGCTTGGAATAAATTGAATTTCAGACAAAAGATAAAAGTCATATAGTGAACATCAGTGATATTAACAAATTTGCTGACTACTGACAAAGTTTTAAAACTCCCCTTTTAACTTTGGAATGGAGGCACGTGTTCTGTTTGGACCTAAATATACTCAATAATGTGACAGCTGGACCTACCCAAACCATGGGATAGATATGGGGTCCCGCTTTAAATTTAGGCTCAGGCCTTGAGTGGGGACTGGCTGAGTGTTAGGACATCCTTTCATATTACAATGCACTGTGGAAGGCAATCACTAACATTGTGCTGATGGTTTAGATGCCATGAATGTGCATGGGCATTGTGGCGGATTGGCAAAGACCTCAGAGTAAAGGCTTATTGTCTGCCAGCTCTCCTTTATTTTCCATAAAGACAAATGGGAATTTTGCATGTCAGACTGGAATGCAGGCCACGTGGCTTTGGAATCCCCATTTGTTGCTCTGGAGAATTCACTACAATTAAGACTGCAGGGAACAGAGAAGGTGGATCAAACACTTGACATCAAGAGGGTTTGATGAATCTGTGTAATTTGGGAAAGCTGGACTAATTGAGTCCATTTAATGAAACTTAAAGTTGCCTTAATCAATACGTTTATAGTAACAATTAATCAAATGATTTTGTGAGATGTGAAAGGTGTTGTTTATTGTGACAAACCCACATAAAATTTACACCAGCTCTGCAGTTTCCCTCAGTTCCAGGAGCATTTTAGTTTTCTTCAACTCAGTGTTTAGGTCTTAGAGCCTGAAACTTTATAATAATAATAATAATAATAATAATAATACATTTTATTTAAGGTGCCTTTCTTGGCACTCAAGGACACCGTACAGAAATACAAAACATTTAAAAGCAGCAAAGCCAAAAAATAGAACATTAAAACAAGATAAAGGGAAAATTTAAATCAAATGTGGTAGGCAGTTTTAAACAGATGCGTTTTGAGTTGTGATTTAAAATGGGAGAATGAATCGATGTTTCTAAGGTGAGGTGGTAAAGAGTTCCAGAGATGGGGGGCAGAGCGGCTGAATGCTCTGCTCCCCATTGTGGTGAGACGAGCAGGGGGGACAGACAAGTGTATGGAGGAAGAG
>JAPMOB010236170.1:0-20258 GCA_029875015.1 Lepomis gibbosus
ATGCGTTTTTTAATCAACCGGCGTATCAATAACTAACCTGGCTAATTGTAAACAAACAGCTGGCCGAGCGAGGTTGTAACAGGAACGCCGTCAACACAGGTAAATGGAACGTAGCATTAGCTGCATCCATGTTAGCACGTCACGTTTGATGTGGCAATTTCACAGTAGGCATACACACAGGTTCGAAGACTTGTTCTTGGCCCCTACAGTGCAATTCGGCTAGGTATACATCTGCGCTAAAATATCAAGGGGAAAGTCATCATAGCTTGCGTAGTATAGACCCAGCTCCCAACCCAACTTTGAGAATAGATTAACGGTGATATTTGTTTTATCACCCGATAAGAGTCTCACGTTAACGCAGCACGTTAACGCAGCACGTTAACGACGATAACGGCCCACCACTAATATATATATAAATATATATATTTAACTAAAGTTCAGGAACAGAACCACGCCTCTCTCTTACTAATTCAACCACCTGTGCCTCATTCAATTCCTCCAATCCAACCACTCATTTCATCCACACATGCCTCTATAAGCCTGTTTAACCCCTTTCTCTCCCGTTTCTCAGTGGCCTAGTGGACAGCACTGTGACCTCACAGCAAGAAGGTTCTGGGTTTTAGAGTTTGCATCTTCTCCCTGTGTTTGCATGGGTTTCCCCGGGATGCTCCTGTTTCCTCCCTCCATCAAAAGACGTGCTCGCAAAAATCCACAATTCTGCCAAAGTAATCGTTATTTATCTACAACAGGAACCACAGGGGGGATCATAAGCAAGCTGCTTAATGAAGACAAGCCCCCACCCTGAGTCTCGACCCCCGGGTTCCTAGCCGTTTTGCCCACCAAAACATCCGGCTGATTTTATGCTTGAGACATACTCCAGGATCCCGAGAAAGAATCAGCCAAAACCAACAGGGCAAAATGGACATCTAGGTGAAGAGTAAGTAAAGGTGTCAGTTATGTAATAGCAGACACTGTGAGTGAGGGATGGGACTCTCAGTAATATCAGACATAATTCATAAGACATCTTGTTATACCTATATCGACTTGTTATATCAGGCCTGCAAATAACTTTATATTGAATCAATTGATGGTTTGTGTTTCTGGATTTTTCACTATAATGCACCTTATTATAATTCAGCAATTCCGCAACATATATTTTTTTGAGCTGTGTTGGTTTTGTTTTATTTGTTTTTCCTGTTTTCCAGTCTATATATCTAGTACATTTAAGTATTTTGCCATTGTTTTTACTACTGTCTGTTATCATCATAAAGATGGAGACTTCATGTCACTTGGATGCATAAAGTTTTGTAAAAAACTGTTGCTGTATATTTTTGAGCGTACAGCCTATGTCTGTATGTCTCTCCACCTGTCTTTTCGACCCCTTCTGTTTCTCTCCCTTTAGCTCTCCTTCCCAGGTCATATTCAGGGATGTATGACACCTGTGAGCGATGTGCGGGGTTGCATGAGCTGCATATAAATGACTGCAAAAAATCAAACAAAAAAAACCATGCCCCTTTTATTTACACACACACACACACACACACACACACACACACAGTGTATTTTCAGATGCCCGTCTGACTGCGCTAGGAGGCACTTTTATGTAGTTGGTGACCTTAGACTGTGGAGCAGGTGTTTAGGGTCTGATAACATCATGACAGAGAGTACAGGTGTGACTGCATACAGACTGGAAGGACACACTCACACACAAACAGACACACGCACAGACATATTGTATGTCATATTGGATGGCACAGCTCTTTGTTC
This sequence comes from Lepomis gibbosus, assembly GCA_029875015.1. Lineage (NCBI taxonomy): Eukaryota > Metazoa > Chordata > Actinopteri > Centrarchiformes > Centrarchidae > Lepomis > Lepomis gibbosus. Next base: position 1,768 of record JAPMOB010236170.1, read on the forward strand.
ACTGAGGACAGTAACGTCATACGGCAGGGGATTATTCTCACGTTTAGATACAATGTGCATACAGCTGTGAATAATTAAAATTTATTTATAATGAAACTAGCAAAGGCATGAATGCGTTCTACCCTATAATGCCCACTCAATATAAGCCTTTAGACAAATATGCATCTGTTTAGTACAAACAATGCAAACATAATTAATTAACAACGGTTATTTGGATATTGTGTTTACTTCCTGTGAAATCCAAACCATTTACATACATGTCACTTTCACATTGGCAAATAAGTGTTTGTATGTGTATTTGTATGTTTTACCTGGTAGATCTTTTGTTGACGCAGCTGAAAGTGATCAGAATGCCCTCCCCCGCCCTCCCTCAAAAACAGCAGTATTTGGGTATGTGTGTATCTGTGTGCAGTGGCCATGCACATCTAAGATCCTAAAGGTAAATGTCAGCTTTCATGCCGTCCAGGGGGAGACTTGTCCTCTGCACCATCATGTGGAGAGAAGCAGTACAGCAGTGACTTCATTGACATTCCTCTCATAAAGGCAGCGGCGAACCCGGCCTTCAGAGAGTAATGCTTCTATCCTGAGACGTGAGAAGGTAGGGGACACAGTGTAAAGTTGATCGATTTGATCCCAACCAGGAAATTGTACATGTGGTTCGAGAGCTAAGAAGTTTGTCCGCTACGCTGCTATCCATTCCCATACCCTAAGGATGAATACATTAACTGTTTCTGTATAGCACCAACTCATGAAGAGATGTTTATATATTCTAACTATAACAGAAAATGCATTTTCTTTTTCTTTTTTGAGAAGTCCTAGCCTGAGGGGTGATGTTTTGTTGATATCCAGCGAGGCCCAAGGTACAGCCTTGATAAGGGCTGATATACAGACAGAGAATGTTTTGTCTCCCCAGTTCTCATTGAGCATGACAGAGAGGATTTCAGAGAGACTGCACTGCCAGATGGGAGATTGTTCCTTCATGGGTATTGTCTGCGAAACGCCTCGGAATATGTCAGCTTTATCTGTGTTAAAACATACCAAACATTTTTGCATGCGATACTGTGGTACAGAAGCTATAGCCTCTCCCATCTGTGCCGTTGCAAACTGTATCTCGGTCCTGCAGCATACAGCACACAAGGCAGAAATAACTCCACTGATCTGAGGAGAAGGCTGCCACTGCCAAATTTGTGATACGTAAATGTGTGAAATATTGTGATATTGAGACATGGTTCCAGATAGATTATGTTGTATCAGTGAGCTGTGTTTTATCCCTCTCCCCACTGCTCTCTCCTGCTCGCTCTCTCCCTCTTTCTGTCTCTCTATCTCATTCACACACACACACACTCACACACACTGACACACACACACACACACACTCACACACACTGACACACATAATGCTCTATCATTTCCCTCATCCCGTGCAAGAGGTGTGAAAGGCAAATATATGCTCTCCTTCACTGTGGACATAATACTGAGGTCATGAATGGAATGTTAATGAATGTTTTACCACATACCTCCATCAGTGGACACACACATGCGCACATACAGAATCACACTTGCACACCAGGATTTGCCGAGCGAGTACCAACCTAGCCAAAACCATAACAATACACTTTTTTTCAAAAATGCATTCCTTTGCAAGCGAGTGGGTGTTTTTTGTTTTTTTTATGACCACGGCAGCTTGCTTTGATTTCTATGTCAAGCTGCAAGAATGTGAAAAAGAATGAAAAAAACCCAAAATATGACTTACCAGCTAGGTAAAAGGAAGCAAACAGAAATGTAGCTGCATAGCCAAGCAGGTCTGTTCCTGAATGCGACCTGTGAACTTCAAAATCCGTGTCACATTGGGAATTGCAGTAGAGGAAACAAAGGGGACAGAGGGTGTGGGAAGGAGAGGCTGTGGCTCGCAGATCACTAGGCTCTGTTTGAGTATCTTATCGCGGCTGTCGCCAGCTCAACCTAGCTCCATTGACTTTGTGTGGGGATTAGAAAGGCCCACAGCTTCTGATTATTTGGGTGAGTGAGCGGTTCTGTGTAAACAAACATTGTGGCCGGGATTGTTCCAGTCACAACACGGCTGGTTGGCCCCTGACAAACCCGTTACACACACACAAAATGTGGAGAGTACACACACTGTGGTACATCATGCCTCTCCTGGTGTGTCCTGATGGGTTTGGGTAGCTGTTTTATTAACCTTTTGTGGATACCAGTTGTGATTTCTCAGTTGTGAGGAAAGAGTTGCTTCAGACCTGTTTCGATCTGAAACATAAAGAATGTATGTCAGGATATAAAGTCTGTACTTTTACTACGAGTGGATGTGTTGTTCCTTTGAAAAGTGAAACATGCTGAAAGATGGCGAACCAGACTGAAGTTACTGTAACCAAAAAACTGTTGGCATCTGTACACTTGTTAAAGCCAAGAGGAGTCAAGCGGAAGCATATTGGGGGTGAAGGGAGACTAGCAATTCTAAGAAGTATTATTTTACCAACAGCACAATAATGTTAAGCCAAGCAGATGGGAGACTTTGGAAAAAACAACATTTATTCATAAACACAAATCCTCGGTGAAACTCTCATTTTATTTTTACCTCAACCTTTCACTCTGCACTTTAGAAAAAAAAACAAAGGTAGAGTGAGAAGCACCCGTGAAGGGGCTGTGAAGACGGCTGCATCTTCAGATATCCATTCCAGATGCTGGCTAGACTTGGTGGAGCCGGGGCCTGCTGTACTGGGGGCTGGATTTAGTTGTCTATTCCTCCAGGTGTGATGTCTCATGCTGATTCCCCCACATGTTCCATCGGTCTTATCCAAACACGCCGGGGCCAGTGACAGCGCTGGTAGGTCTGCCCTCCATACTGCCCGCCTTCCACTCTCTCTGCCTCCCCTGGTGGCCCACCCACCCACAGTGCAACAGCAGCAACCAACCAGTCCTTTACCTGTCATCGGAGTTGTTGCTCTGAAGGCCCGTCTGGCGCAAACCTGAGAAGCCTCCTTCCTTTACTCTTTTATTTCACGCTTTCCCCACTCCTTCAGACCTCCGTCTCCTTCTTCGTTTGAACCCCTTTGATGACGGGTTATGTTCACACTGCCGCTACACAGGCTCTGCTGCAGGCTGGGACAGGCCAATTGTTGCTCTAGTAACTCAGTCGTGCTCAACGGTGATGTAGGACGTATTAAACTTGTCATATTTCAAGCCTGGTCAGTTTTAGGACGAGACGCCATCAGGTAGTGTTAGGCGGTAAAAAAAAACAAAAGAAGCAAAGTGGAGTGGAAAAAGAAAACAGAAGCTCTGCTGTTTTGTGTATCTGTTCCCCAGCTGAATGTTCGATGTCTGTTTCCATTAAAAGTGTGGGTGAGCAAACTTCAGTCTTTATCCCACTGTAAACTAGGCTGGCTAAAGGCTTTTCTTCTTGCAGTCATATTTCACTTTAGACCATGACTCCATTCTTCCACGACTAAATAAATGTTTCCCTTTAATGTACATGTATTCCACCTACTCTTAAAGTTTTTTTTTTTCCCCAGGGCAGGAACAGATAGATGCAGTGGGGGCAAACCTTATTAGCTAGCCCACACAAAATATGTTGTCTCATGGCTCGAGTTGGACGCTTTCCAGGTTTGGCATAACTGAGAATAACATATTTATGGGAACAAGAAACAGCCGTCTGTATTGAAACATGTTGGCCTTCATTTCTTTGAGCGGAATCTGTCTTTGTTTATTAGTATTACAACAAATACTGAGCTGATTGATTGTTTCTTTCTGCTTGAAGTTATCAGTAAAAGTGTTTTAGAACTTGTTTATTACATTATGAAATTACAAATTAATTTAAAAACTCGGCCGTACACGATGTTATTTTGAATAATAAAGTCAAGCAGATTATAATGCATTTACTACTTTCTATAGAAGCTTTAAAATTATATCAAATATTTTTTAAGTCAGATCATACATAAACATGGGTTAGGCTAGTGTGCGTGTGTGTGTGTGTGTGTTTGTGTGTGTACATGCCTGTGTGAGCAGTCTTGTGTTGTCATAACTTTGCTGAGATACTTTGAAACTCCCCATGAGCCAAAGCAATGTAAATGATTTCCTGATGTTTAAGCCATCACTGCTGTGATTAGACTCACAGGATCAAGATTTCAGCATATAAACTGCTTGGATTGTCCCCAGAGCTCATTACAAAACACACAGGCGATGGTAACATTTAACTCTTTTCAAATGTGCAGTGACAGAATGACTGTGATGTGATTTTATTGTTTTTACAGTATAAGCACAACCTTTCTGTCCCTTCAACCAGATGACAGAGACAAAACAAAACGCATCAAATACATGATGAGCCCAATGTAAGCAACACAGTCATCTGCATCTTATCAAGTCAGTTTTCTCATCAGGTTTTGTCCAACAGTTCATAACATTGTAATTTCCAGTTGAGGGTGATTAATATGTTGTGTCAAACTGAATCAATGTTTGGCAACTTTAGCCTCATATGATCTGTGCAACAAATGTCAGGAAGCTGTGGTTTGGTTTGGAAGCTGTGGTTCAGCTTAGACTCTTCATCACTGTCGTACTTCTCCTTCCTTTCGTTAAGATGGCTTGAGGATGTGTTTTGTTGTTCTGCTGCACAGCAAGAGAATGTTTAAAATAACAATTTTCTAAATGCCATTTGATTAACTAGAGAAATGGCTGATTGAAAATTACACGACATTGACTGATTATCTTTTATATAAGATCCTCTTTGAACATCCTCTTCTATTTTACCATGCTGAAAATTCAAATCTCTCAGAAGTTGCCAGTCAAATTGTCAGCAGAGCAAAGTTATGCTTCCTTCTCTGGGTTTTACTCATCAATAGGAGCCAATGATTGACCGCTATTAGTTCCAGGTGTGGCATTGCTAGCAGTGGCGCAGAACCCTCGAGCCACCTTGTCTCGTGACATCATTGCCATTCATCCATTTCGTCTCCTCTACTCCAGCTGGAGCTGGAGCTGGATGTTGGACCTCGGTGAGGCCCCAGTGCTGGTATTAATTTCTTGGGCCTGTTGGCGTCTGTCCCCTGGCAGCCCAGCGCCAGCTCCAGTCTCAGCCTCAGCCCCAGCTCTGATTCCATCTCCATGTGAGAGTGTTACTGGAAAGCTGGCCAGTGGGATCTGGCTCTGATAATCATTTCAGGCTAAACCTGCCAGCATCTGTAGCAAAGCTTGCAGGAGATGGGCTATTAGCATTCAGATGGGACAGACAAAAAAAGAATCAGTAATAAAATAAAAGAACACACACCTTGAAATCATACATCATCTTCAGAAAATTTTAAAATAAAAAAAAACTTTTTTTCTACAATATGGCTTTATAGATTAATACCGATATGGTGAATGCTTTTCCGGAATTTCTGTGTGGTTTCCAAGATTTTGAGCAATTTCTATTTGTAAGGGAAAGTTTCCAACTGCAGAGGGAATAGCTGGATAATAAAGTGGAACCTTTTCTACAGGAGATAAGGCACTAAAGTTCACAAGTCATTTCATGTTTAATACATTCACCACTTAAGCAATGTAAACTCATACACTGAGGAACACTTTTAGGTAAATAAAAACACATTTGATGACCCATATGCAGTGTTCAAAAGTTGGAATGAAGCCTATGTACTGCAGCCACTTTGGATTATGTTACCATAAGACATGGATTCTAGGCAGAACTCTGTGTGGAGGTTGATTCCATTCAAACAAGCCAAGCTAATGAAAAACAAACTTGAGCAGTTGCATCCCTATGTAGTCAGCTACCTTCAGTATTTCATTTTCACTTAAGGGGACATCTTTCTTGTTGCTGTTCTTTCCATGAGCCAGTTTTAAGGATTCGTCTTTGTCTCATTCTCTCTCCTGCTACTGAAAAAAGGCATGTCCTACTTCTCAAACTTCTTTTAACCATAACAGCATACTTGCTGCATCTGCTAAAGATTGCTATATGCGCCTTTGCGATTAAGTGTACATTACTTGTGATTGTGTGTCTGTGTGACTTGAGGTGGTCAGAAATTCCCACTGGGTCCCGCTCAACCAGTCCTAGGATTCCAGTGGCTTCACGGGATACCACACAGTTTCCTAGGCTATTAGTGAATGTTTAACCTTGAGTCATCATGCAGGAAAACTGTACCTTCCCTCTCTTTATTGGACCAAGATGCAGAATGATTAAACCTCATCTCAGACAATCATTATAACAAGGCGTGCATGGCCTGGAAAATCTTTTTTTTCTTCGTTTCCTTTTCAAATGAACATTTTATGGGTGGCAGATTTACACATTTTCCTCAGCTAGATGTGTTGGCTCTTCTTAACTTCGAAGTCCACTGGGTTTTGGTTTTGGATAGATCAGTGGCCACTTTAACCCTCACAAGTATTTCATTCTGAAGAGCAGGGGTTGAATACAAGACATGGGAAAGTGGTTAATTTAGTCCTAAAACTTGAGAATCGCACAAGAATAGTAGGGCCCAATCCTGTCAGTGTTGCATACAGTAATAGCAAAGCTCACTTGCAGGAGTACAGCATTCTCCTTTTTGCATGCTACAGAAATAAACCATACATCAAATTTCTTCTTTATTTTATTGAAGCTTTCTGTGCATAAACACTTCACCACCTGACTTGCTGACCTACACCATGATGCCCATGCATCTCCTTCTTTCTGGACTAAGAACTCCTGAGAGGTTTCTCCAACAAGCTGTTCTCCCTTCTGTAAACACACGTACTGTAGAATACTGTGTGTGTGTGTGTGTGTGTGTGTGTGTGTGTGTGTGGATGGGGTTATTCAAAAGCTGTTCCACTCGCATTGCAACGCCTCATTACCCATACTGCCTCCTTCTTTGCCCCGAAGTGGGGTGCGGCTCCCCTCGCTGGGCCCAGTCGTCAAGGTGACCCAACATGCCCCAGGATGGCAGGCAGGCAGACAGGCTGGGAGAGAGGGGGCTGTTCACTCTTTCTTTATTGTACTGGGGCCACCGTATGCTAGCTAGTGCCCTGGGCCCTGGGTAGTTCCAGACTGCCGCATGCGTCCCGGTGAGCAAGCAGCTGATCTCATTTTTCAACACACAGCTGCCCCAACATCAGGCCCAGGTGAAGGTGACCTCCCTTGCCTGTTAGAGTGCCTCTTAAAGTGGTGAGGTGCAGGCGATGCTGTGCCAAATTCAAAATAACTTAACTTCTCATGACGTTCATGGCTTCAGTTCATGGGTATTAAAATCACCATTTAAGTGTTGCTTTAACATCTACTATATGCAGGACTTACACATGTGACAGTTGTTGGTGAGGTATTGCAGCGGGCTGTACAGCATTTTAACCTCTCTACTTTGCAACAACAGACAGATCAGAAAGCACAGAGAAGCATGTAACTGTATATCTCACCCTTTTATCTCTCCAGACATCCATCTCTATCTCTTGTTCATTCTGACTTAATTTATCCATCCATCCATCCATCTATCCATCCCCTCCTCTCATTTGTCTCTCTCTCCCTCCCTCCCTGTCTCCTCTTGTCACCCCCCTCTACCCACCCTCCCCCACTGTAACACAGGACAGATTGGGAAGCCGTGATGGCGGCACAGAAGTTGAGGGAGAAGCTATTTATCCCAGACGGATCAGGAGGTGTGTGACGGAGGTGTGGACGGTTGCTGCAGGTCAGTGACGTTGGCAGGCGCCAGGCAGGCCGGCCCACATGGCTCGGGGACTGTGGGACTACAGACAGATGGCACCTGGTGGGTGACAAACAATTAACAAACCAACAAGAATAGCTGGATCGGCAGTATACCCACAAGCACAGGAGATAGCAAGAGAGCGGGTGCATCTGTGCTCTGAACACTTTCACTCTTTACTTTTCCTCTTCCCGAGTCTTGTTTTGTATAACAGTTGCAATTTACCCATGTGTCTTTTTCACAAAAACACTCTTGTTGTCGCGTTGCTATAGAACTGTCTAAATAAAGCAGTGTTGAGCATATGCAGTGAGCATATGTTTCTGTTTATTTCAGTGTAGTTTTGAGGCACGCAGTGGGGTTATTTAAATGTAAAATACAATTAACCAACACATTTGATATCTTCTTAAATGTTAAACAAAAGTTATAAGCAATCATATAAAGTTTCTTATAACAAAAGAATCACCTAGCATTGTTGAGCTGTGTTTGTGCATGCTTTTTTTGTAGAATTCTTGCTGCAAACTGATTCATTGTGTTTGTTCAAAAGTGAGCATGGTGGCCGATGGTATTTCACCGCCTAACTACATCCAAATGTCATCATGATAGGGTGTTTCGGCACTCCACTCCCACTTACTGTACAGTGAAGATGTCCTCTGTTGGTCATAAACAAGAAAATCTACAATTTTATAAGTAGTATCTCTTTCAGAGTAGGGAAAGAAGGATTATTATTCATACCTAACTGAATGTAAGTAAACGGCTGTCATCTGGTAGAATTATTGCTTTGGACTGGCATTGGTCCTAGTATGTGTGTGTGGGTGTGCGTGCGTGAACACATCTGGAGTCTAGACTCTGTGGCTCTGTGGGCAGGGTCCTATCTACGAGCAGCATCGAGTCCGGAGAATGGCCATGTTGACATAGGTGGCACACACATACCGGCATCTGTTTCAACAGTCAGTACTCTCACCAAATACCCCCCTTCCCACACACACAAACTGCCGGACACTTTTATCCTCCACTGAGGGATGGAAAGGGGGAGGAGGGGATGGAGAGGGGAGACAAAGTGGAGGTAGAGAGGGGGGAGGCAGGGCTGAACCTGCAGACGTCCCTGGTAACCAAAAGCAAATGCAACTGCTCAGAATCAGCACTGTAAATCCTCCAATCCCCCCTTTTTCATTGCTGCGTCAGGATATTAAGACATGGAGGGGAGGACAGCATGTGTATGTATGTGTGTTTGGCTAGATGTGTGTGTATTTTTGTTCATATGAGTGTGTAACAGACAACATATAATGAATTTACTCTTGAGGAGTTATAGTTAATCATGAAAATGGCCCCACGCTAGTCTTGGGGGGGAAGTCTGTGAGTGTGTGTTTGTGTGTGTGTGTGTGTATGTGAGAGAGAGCAAGAGGTTGGTCGATTGGTGGGGGACTGCCAGTGGGCTGCATTGCAGGGTGTACGCTGAAGGGGCCTTCAGCGCTTCCAGATCAGGGAGTTTTATTAGCCCATATCAGAGCACTGCCACTTGTGATTTACATCTATGTTATGTCAAGACACACACACACATGCACACACACGCACGCACGCACAAATGCACACAAACCTCTTCAGAAATATTGTTTAATGTGCACACTTGCCCAGATAGCATAAAAGAGTAGGACGGAAAAACTGCAGTGGGTCAAAGTGAGAAAAACAGGGAGGGGCAGATGGACAGACACAAAAGAGTAAAAGATGTATAAAACAAATCTAAGTAATGGAGAGCCAGTGAAAATGATCACTGCAATACTCTGTAGCCAGTTTACATAATGGCTTGAGGTATTAATTGAGTAAAAACAACGATAAATCTTGGTCAGAGAAGGACATGCAAAGAATGCGGGAGCAATAAGCTTTTCACAGCAGTAATATCAACACTGATAAGACTGTGGGAATAATCACAAAGAGGTATGACACTGGGTGCATGTGTTTGCGCATGCAAGGACACATACACACCCATACACACTTAGATTTCAAGAATCTTAGATTTCATTGAATACAAACTACTCAGAAGAGGATGGAGAACAGTTCATATTGAATGCATGAGTCTATTTCAGTAGATGGTAGCTGTAGCAATACAAGTGTCCATTTTCATGCTAGCCCTTTCTATTCTTAAACCATCCAGCAAATGGAATATTTAATGGCAAACTGAGTCAGTACAAGCATTAAATCAATGAGGATGAACAAGCTTCTGGAAAGTAAGAAAAAAAAATCGATTTTCATATACTGTGACTATTTTAAGAGAGCAGGGCTGAATGCGCTCAGCTGTTTATGCCTAGTCAGAGTGTTGACGAAAACAAGGGCCTCTCTTCAATGCTCGTAGATAGATAATAGAATCTGGGATATAAATTTTCCTGTCACCTTCTGTACCTCCAAGGAGCCTCTTGGTCGATAAGGGAGAAAGATTGGGTTGAAAATTGATTTTCCAGAATAATTGCTATTCTCCTCGTCAGGGGGACTCAAGTGCTTTTTCCTATTACGGCTCCTGGCTCTCCAATTTACCTGCCCCGAGAAAATACATGAAAGGACACAGCCTTTGGCCTCTGTAATCGTCAAGGTTGTGAAGCTTCCAGCAGATAAGATTTATGGTGAGTTCAGTGTGATTGGCTAGCGGTATTCTGTAAGATTGATAAAGTTTGACCTTACGACACAAAACCTGACACATAAATGACTTGTTAACTTTTTATTGTCCTGTTGTGCAACGCCATACGGGCTAAATGGACTCTGCTTCTGTAGATCTCTGCAGAAATGCGCTCCTCGTGTTAATGTGACAGATATTGACACAAACCCACTCCGGTTTTGCCGACAGCAGCCTGTCATTAGGCCGCGTGTGTCATCACCACTTTGATCTCCTGTGTCCCTTTAAGCAGCAACAAACAGGCCATTTGTAAGGAGGGTGATTAGTAGACAGAGTTTTACTGAGCCAGATCTAATTCCCCATAGCTTAGGCGGTACATGTGGCTGATCTTGTCCTGTTGTACCACCCAGCTAACATTAATAACAGCCATTTATCTGAAGTAATAGCATGACACTGGATCCAGTGATGTGCATAGACTTCTCTATGCTATGCCTGAACAAGACATGGTGGGCAAGAAGATATTTGGAAGCATTTCAAAGGCCAGTTGAAGACTGCCAGACACCATTAACTGCCTCAAAAGTAAAAACATTGCTTTTAAAATAGGTCAAGTTAATGCTAAAAGTAGAATCACTCATGGTTTTATTTAAACATTTGACATGGACTCAACAAACACTGCATCTTGCCTGTGACTGGTCTGTGCAAAGAGCAAAAGCAGTGCGTATGTAATATATGCAGGGTGAGCATGGAGCTGTGCTTCATTATTAGAGATGTGTGGTGTGTTGCATTGTACCGTGTCATTGTGTGGAACGGGGGGGAGTGATTCTCTAGCCCTCTGTTTTCCTGCATATCATACTGGGCTGCCATCTGAAGCCTCCTCGCTTTGCTCCAATGTACAAAACCCTATTGTGGTTTCCCTGAGATAAGCAGAGAGGGTGAGAGACTCCTCTGGAGGCGCCAGGCCTATCTCCTCTATCTCCTCCAGGGAACATGCCGACATTCCCAAAGACACTGGTGCTAAGAGCCTCGTCGTACTGTTGCTCTCCTCATGTGCACAGAGGAGAAGGAGACGTGGAGATTTATGTCATGGTAACCCAATCTCTTCCCCTACTGAACTCCCCGTCTCCCCTGACTGCCTGTGAGAGCGAGGGAGAGTTTAAGAGTGGAGGGAGACGCTGACGGCTGCTGATGTTTTCGCAGAACAGAGGTGGACAAAGGCAGACCCGATGTTCTCTTTCTGTTGTTTCAGTCTGATATGTGAGGGCTGCAGTGATTTGTATGTCTTCATAACGCTTGTAAGTCTGAATATGCATGTATATGCACAAATTAGTGTTTGATATCTGATACCAAGTGACCCTAGTTTATTTGGGACTGAGTGGGATTGACTCCCACGGATGGCTATGAGAAAAGATGTAACATAAGATAGCAAAAAAAAAAAGAGGAGGTCGTGTAAACACATTCACACATAGACACACAGTCACTCACGTGGTAACACATTTCAAGCCAATATTCACACAGTTACATTTTTAGGATGCCTTCCTCATGCTCTTTTAACATTTTTAACATTCACCAGATTTTTTATTTTCGTCGAGAAAACGACTGAAAGAAACAGTGCGAAAAAGTTGAGGCTTTACAAACTAAACAGATGCTGGGAACAAGTTGTAAAGCCAACATGAAGACTGCACTACTTCTTCCTACCATACCTATTAGAATTCAAAGAGTCAACAATGTAGTGTAGGTGTACATAATGGATGAAACACAGAATGTGACATCTCCTTGAATTCACACGTTTAATATTTCATGGTTTGGAGGCACACCTGAGAGCTGAACATATGACTCAATCAAAACTTAATGTGGAACACGCAATATGCTGAAATGATGAAGTCAGGGGGAGGAGGAGACTCAATTACTGCATCAAGGATGACAGAGATGGATAGTAAAACACTGAACTGCAGTCACTTTTTATTTTAAACTTTGTAAAAGATTTAATCTTTCTCTGTTTAAAGAACAAATTAAATGAATGTGTGTACTGCATCTCCTGTATTTGTTTCTGAATCTACCATAACTCAGTAACAAATACAACACAAATGCACTCAGTGTAACAAATTTCAATCCAATTCTCTAGAACCACAGAAACAGGAAGTTTCTGTGTGTTTCTCACCTGCACAAACTGCTAGATAGAGAGCGACTCAGTTAAATTAGACTCCACACATTCACTCTCACCTCCGCTGCATCTACCAAACATGTGTCGAACCCACCAGGAGTCGGCCTTATGGAGATGTGTGTGTGTGTGTGTGTGTGTGTGTGTGATTTGTGTGTGGAATGAGGCCTTTCCCGCATGTGTGTGTTCGGCATGACGTGGCAACCCCCTGCCCTGTTCAAACACGGCGTTGGCTGTGCAGGCAGCCTCATCGTCAGGCTTGGCTTGCCACTGGTACACGCTGTGCCTGGCACCCTGCGGAGGGGGAAGGAAGGAGCACAGCGGAGCCAGGCCGCCTCCAACACCTCTCCCACCGAGCCAAAGGCCCCTCTGGTGGGGCTCTGAACATCAGAACAGGCCCAGGGAGAAATGATAATGAGGACCAAGACTGTGCTACACAGGATAACACGTAGGGACGCCATCACAGGTTTTAAACCACACACACACAAGACATAAACATGCAAATATAGAAACATATGTGCACAAGCGTGCCTGCTCATAATCAGGCTGGCAGGGATGCAAACGATCGAACACACACACAAACTCACAATCTAGTTTAGCAGGAGACTTGGTAAAAATGTAAAATTTACATTGTGTGCCCTGTGTTTATTTTTTAGCACTAATGTTTGAGATCTCTGTTTTCTTTGCACTGCTGGAGATCATTTGGCATTCAGTCAGTATGGCCAGTCCTGTGACATTGTTTCCTTGGATTTTGTGTTGATGGGGATTTAGTTTCAGTAGCAAACAGTCTTGTAATATTAATTTTGTAATTTTATCACAGTGTTATCACTGCTGCTGCAAGATTTAAAAGACCTACTTTAACTGCTGCTAGGTACAGCAAATGTGACAAAGAGATCTTGAAAAGTGAAAATCTGGGATTATGCTAAAAAATCTCAACTTTTGATGAAGTTGCACTGATATGGTCTTAATACACATCTAATTTGTACTGCCTGTGTAAGTTGTTGACACACATATACAGTATGTACAACCCACAGATGATTAATAGACATGGGGTAGTCTCTGCACAGAAAAAACACATCCAGCACTTTCAAACCTGGAACCTTTATGCTCTGAATGCTAACGGTGCTAACTGCTAAATAAGCCAGTGTCCCCTTTAAATTGAAGGAAAGTAATTAAGGGCTTAAATCTGGTAATTTTATGCCTTGAATTAGTAATTTGATGAAATTAATGCATGTCTGTTAAAAACTCGATTTGAGGACACAATTAGGGTACAGTTACAGAGTAGTCTGAAAGTGCAAATGATTCATTCGAGTGTACTAATTTGGTCATTACAGGTTATGAGTTATTAATTGTTAGGAAATAAATTAGTAATCACTACATTTATTAAAAAAATGATCAAAAAATTTACCCTTGATAACTGCTTTCCCATACTAAACATGTAGCTATCATTTGTACAAGCAGAACAAAGGTGCATCATCTTCAGATGAGGAGACTGGGAATGATTGTCTTGATGACAGCACTGTGCTCCATTTGCAACAAAGATCATCTTAAAAATGTGAGCAACCTGAAAACAAAACAAAAGCAAAAGTGACAGATGTCAGCTCATGTGTTGATAGAATTATGCAGATCCAACATGTGATTACAGCACCAGGGTTGTAGATATAAAGCATAGCATGCATGTGTGACTGCTTTGCGAGATGTTAAAGATGAGAGGGGATGAAAATTGGATTAAATTGTGTGTGGCAGCTCACTGTAGGGAGGTAATTAGGGACAAACATTGAGACGCAGAGTCTGATCTCTCCTGCTGGAGGTTAAGTGAAATAGGAGCTGTGAGTCCCAGCGTCCCGGTGGCACAGTGATTAGAATTTCCTAATGTGGGGCTAATGGGATGTCAGCCGGGAGCAGAGCTCCTACACAGAACCACTCATAACAACAAGTGGTCAAAGATCATGCCTGATTAAAGAGATAGAGAAGAGAAACAGGAAGACAATGCCAGTGTTGATGAAGAAGTAGACACTTCTGGGAGTTCTGAATCCTGATTATCAGCTGTGTTATCACACCATTCAGCAATGGGAAGAGGAGAAGTGGGACATTACTGTTTTGAAATTAGATTCATGATTGGGATGTGAAAAAACAACGCTAGTATTTTATTTCAATGACCCACAGCTGGAAAGTTATTTGCTGTGTTTCCACAATCATGTTATTTTACTACCAGCTCTTTATATGCACAACTCAAACATCAACGAGTTGCAAATCAGCAGATTTTTACATCATTAAGATGAACCACAAGATAAAAACAATTGTAGACAGATGTCACATTGAGTCATATTTTTAACCGATTTGAGTGGTAGGCCACTGTTATGACTGTTGTTCTCTCTCAATTACCAATCTTCTGTCATTTCCCTAAAGCTCAACATACCTGCTCTTTCTCAGCTTCTGTATCTCTTCATCAGCTTGTTAGTTTTCTGTGTTCACCCACTCTGGCCCCAGCTTGTGTGTGCATATTTGATCAAACTCTGCTGAGGATTTGATAGCGTCGCTAGTTGCCAGTTGCAGCGGGGCCTGTGGTTGAAATAACAACAATAGCACCACAACTTGACTGCCAGCACCTGATGATGAAACGACAGGGGGAAACAAAAGCAGCCCCCAGAGCTGCAGATGTTGACGCTGGAAGGTGTTTGTTGTGTGAAGGTGTTTGTGAGGTAGCGGTGGTGTGTTTTTGTGTGAATCTATGAGTGCGTTTTTGATTGTGTGTGGGTGTATAAACACATGTACTTGCACGTTTTTGTGAGTGTGTGCACTGTATATCTGTGTATATGCATGTGTGTCAGTGCTGCGGCCCTGTGGCTATGAGGAACCCAGCTGGGAGGAAGAGTGAGTGCATTCATCCTGGCTCTCAGGGGCCGGGGGCCACACAGGTACCCAACGAGGGGATGAAAGGCTGCTCTGCAGATGTCACCCGCTGGGGTTCAGTGGCCTAGCCAGCAAATGTCATGTTTGGCAGCTGGCACGCTGCTGCTCTCCCACCAGTTGTTGGCAGAGGCGTCTTCTAAAGGATGCTAGAGTGGGATGCAAGCACCGGGAGCGCCCTAATGGGAGCAACATTAAAGAGAGTTGCTGGCTTCTGTCTGTCATAGAACATTAACCTTGTCCTGTTTCCTGCTTCTCTCGGGCAGCTGACGCATGTACTTGCTCTCTCTCATTCTCGCTTCGTTTCTCACTCTTCCCCCAATAAGTTGCGCACATGTGAGCATGCATTTCCGCACACACAGAGTACTCTCCAGTACTCACTATCTGTTAAAGGGACATTTAAGCCAAATAAACAAATTTGAGATATGCAGAAAATGGACAAATGACAAACTTTGAGTTTTTTGGGATTTTTGGTGAACCAACCCTTTAAATAACTGACTAAACTGTTACAGTGGGCAAATGAAAATTATTTTGACTCTAACGTTTTCTCAAACATTGTCTTTTCACAGCATCTGCCTTTCCTTGTTTAGCACAACATATGGTTGTTCAGTGTCAAAGGTCAAATGACCGACCAGTGGTTTGTAGACCCTCCTGCTGTCCCACAGCTGTGTTCTCTGAGGTTACTTACACACAGAAACATCACCCGCTATGAACAAACGCCACACGTGGCAAACATGCATACACACATGCACACTGAAAATACATATTTCTCATTTACACAACTCAAAATAAAAACATATATATACTAGTAAATACTTCAAATAGGCCTACATGTCAAGATCAACAGATGTTATCCTCTGTTTCTGCCAATGTTTTATGACAGTATTCCAAGTGTGTACAATAGAACAGGGTGGCATGTATTTTTTCCTGCTAGTCACGCAGTAATTCCATTGGCATTGACAATACTGTTCCAGTTGTTGGCCTTTGTGTTAATGCTCACCAGGGCCTATACATGAAAATCCCATTTGTGCAAATGCTAAAAGAAAGCATTAAAGAAAGGTCAGTTTCTCACTGTAGCATTGCTATTTAACAACACATCAATCCCTCCATAAAACGTGAAAACACATGGGGAGAAAGCTGATGCTTTTTGTGTGTGTGTGTGTGTGTGTGTGTTTCACGCTTTTATATCCTGATGGGGACTTTAACCTGAATGCACACTAACCAGTGGGGAAATGGAAGTCCCCATGGTACAGACTGTTTTTTGAGGGTTAAGACTTGGTTTTAGTAGTTGTGTTGTTTAAGGTTATTTTAAGGGGCTAGGGAATGTATTATGTCAATGAGATGTCCCCAGAGGGATAGAGGTGTGGGTGTGTTAGAGTGAGTGAGTAAGTGAGTGAGTGAGAGAGATCATTTTTCTGATCATTTTCTGTCAAATCAGTAATAAGGAACATATACTCTGTATTAGGAAAGAAGGGTGAATCACTGGGTTCGCTTAGTCATCAAACTACATCAGGAATTGCCTGACATTTCCATTGACGCTCCACTGCTTTTATTTTTTGTTACCCTGCCAGTCTTAAAGAATGGTAATGTCCAACGAAAGGTTTGTGTTTTGCAACATCTGTGAATTATTACTTTGAATTTGACTCCCCCAAATATAGACCACTGGCAGACATGTTCTATAATGTGAAGTCCAATTATTGTACTATTTAAAAAAGGTTACGTTATCTCTTTAGGTTTGGTCCATAAAAGATCCATTGTTGGAGACAAAGTTAGACTTTACCAATTTACAAATAATATTTGTGCTGCATTTATATGTTATATGGTGAACAACATATGTTTATGTTATATATTGTGTTTTGCAAAGAAATATTAAAATGCAACATCTTGGAAGCACCACACCATGTCTTTACTCAAACAAATCAGAGGGTTCTTTATTTTTCAACTTTCTCATTAGAAGCATTCACCAACAGCTGGTTACCTAAGCTTAGCATAAAGACCGGAAACAAGGGATAACAGCTATCCTGGCTCTGTCGACAAGCACCTCTCACTCTCTATAGATCACTGATTAACACGTTTATGTTTAAACCATGCGTGTTAAATGACACCGTGGTTTTACTGGGGGTAATGGCTGGACTATTTCTTGATCTCCAGGACTCTGTTATGTGCTGTTCAAGAAAAAGATTTTGTTGAAAGTGGATTAGCTGTTTCCCCCATTTCCAGTCTATGTCCTAAACTAAGTGCTGGTTGTAGCTTCGAATTTAACGCACAGACATGAGAGTGATATTGATCTTTTCATCTTACTCATAGCAAGAAAGCAAATAAGCGGATTTCGCAAATTGTCCAACCTTTTCTTTAAAAGTGTTGTTTATTTAATGTTGACCAATACAGGAGAAAAAAAGATCCCTATTTTCAGTTAGGATCAGTCAAGAAATGTAAAGTTAGCCTCTCCTATTATTTATATTTAATAATGTAATTATATGTATAATTTGTCAACAAAAAGAATGTTTGATTGTGCCTTTAAAGAGCCATGTCTGAAGGTGTCGTGTAGTCACTTCAATGGGCAGTATTTATACATTAACATACATATTTCAAATACAAAATATGATTTTGTAATTTGTATTTGACAGGGCTGATGAAAACGTTCTTTAGTATTGTGTATTTTGTTTTAAGTTTTGCTGTTTATTTTGTTAGCCTGCCTGAATTGTTTACCCGAGTAGCAGCCCTCACAGTTAACGTTAGCTTGCTAGTTTCAGTTTTTGTTAAGTTTTTCACCAGTTCAGCTTTTCTTATGCAATAAATCAGATTTATTGCATGAGCAAAGCTGTTGCCTTCAAACACTGTCCACTTTATCATCTGAATCAGTGTACTTGTAAAGTGAGAGATCAAATAGGCCAGTAGATAGAAGGTTTGTGAAGTGATTTCAAGTATTTTTTGTATTTTTGAAATACAGATATGCAGTAGTTTATTTTGATGCATGTCATGGCTGTTTATTTTGAAAATGAGGGTATTTGGTATGTTATTTTAAAATACATTTCAATGTAACATTGTCTATCCCTGTATGTACTGTACATGCACGTACACATACAACTGCTACACACACACACACACACACACACACACACACACACACACACACACACACACACACACACACACACACACACAC
>JAPMOB010236171.1:0-13329 GCA_029875015.1 Lepomis gibbosus
AATTTTAAAAAATCTACATTTAGGAATGGAAAATGAACAGCTTTTTCTGTGGAAGGGAAACATCTTTCTGTTTTATCTCAGATGTGAATGTCACATCCCTTTGTCTGCTGCCAGGAAAGACTTCATAGAGGGTTAAGTTAATATCCTCCTAAATTGCCATAATGCTGGTCTTCCGATCTACTCAACATTGCTGCACACACTGATCTGCAATGTTTTGTTATTATAGTGCAAATTTTGGCAGGATTTGGTCCATTTTCCCCCAAAAATCTAGGATGTTGACAGAGGCGTGTTCAGGAGGCCACCAGGGGGAACCCAATCCATCATCATATAGCATAATTCACTGCAGTCTACTTTGAGATGTGGGTGCAGCACAGGAGGCTAAGACTGTATCTTGCAGGGGTGGACATAATAAAAGCAACCTATGTGCAATGTAAAATAATCAAGTGCAAGAGCTCTGGAATGAATATAGCTATTGTGAAGCCAGATTTTTAAATTGTTGTAGAGATTGTTTCAGACAGGCATAGATTCACAGATTTGAACAAAAAGTGACATAATTTTTATTAGATATTAAATATTGGATCATTACATTTTACAGCTGTTGCTTTTATTGTCAACCCCTGAAGCTGAAGGTTAGTAGGCAAAAGCAAGATGAGGATGTTACAAATGAGGATGCTGAAAATGATAATCTGTAAGTGTTTGGAGTACATTTAGAAGGACGTTTTACAAGTACATTGTATTATGTATGATCTCAATCTCATATTGTAAATTTTCCTGCCTCAGACATGTTATAAAGTAACCCTATAATTCGGCCATTTTTGAACTAAATTGGTATTAAGTATTATTTAGTACATTTTAGCACCCACTCCTGTAATCATATTCCAGTAATGTGTTACTCTATGGATAAAAGCATAGTAAAATCATGGCTTGGCTTTACCCTTGAAATGTCTTAACCGTTTTATCCAGAAACCAAGGGTGAAGAATTGAAATTTTCTCTGGCTGCATCTACAAATTTAGAGAGTCATAGATAACCCCTGTGTGCTTTCCATGATTGATGTGTTTTGGGAGGCTTTGGTATACATGAGACGCTGCTGAGACTGACACTGAACAGATGAGGAAGGATAGAAGTAGACAATTCATTGGTCTGGCTGTTCTCAAGATGCAGCTCTGCATGAAAGTGTGACAATAACCTTGACAGGAAAGCACTGGACACAAGGAAACAGCCAACATTTTGTGCTGCTTTGTGAAAATGTATCATTATGGTGAAGAAAAAGATAAAAGATACAGAGCTGTTTTCGTAAAAAAAATAGGATGATTTCATTCACTGTTGGTGGTTTGGACCATGCCTATTCAGCCTGATGTTACCCACAACAGGGCTGGCTCGGGAGTTGTGTTACTCTGCATGATGTCATGGCCCTCTGCACCCAGCTGCACAGGTGCAGACCTGTCTTGCCCATGACTTTGTTGTTGATTTACTCCTTTAGTTCAGTGCCTGAAAGCTTAATGCAGTATTTACGTTAACAATGTAAGGGACTTTCTTCAAACTGTCTGGTGATAGGGCAAGTGAACCCACCTGCAACAAAATAAGTTTTATAAGAATTAGACCATATCTACACTTACCTTCATTCTTAGTTTTTATTTATTAAGACTTTGACACTCAAAAACTCAGGACTGTGTGGTTGTTGTTTGATCAGATTTGAATGTGCATGTAACATAAATCTAAACCCTGCTTTGTGCATGGGAGTATGTGACATCTGTGCTCCGCCTACTTCAAACCAGTGACAATTGCACAGAAACAAAACACAAATACAGAAAATCTCTCATGTGTTTATGTAAAAAAAGTGAATTCATCCTACAAACAAATATTGCTTGTGAAGCCAAATAATGATATAGCCTATGAATCTATGCCATAGATCTCCATCATTGTCAAATAACTGACAATGACATGTTCCTACATTACCACGAGCCAGGGCTGGCAGTGGAGTTGTTCTCCTAATCAATCCCACACACACTGTCCTGCTGCATTAAATACTCACTAGTACCCTAAATGCAATATTTACTCCTGATTGAGTACTATTTACAAAATGAAATACTATAATATTCAGTAGGCTTACATGGTCTATGAGATGAGTGACTGGGGTAGTAAAGTATTGAGAGGCTGACTAAAACATTGTTGGTTTTTGTCTTTTCATGACATTTGTTGACAATGGTAATGTGTACACTGGATATGACGTTGCTTTGGTTAATTAATCAGCTGTTATATCACAATACCAATCTTTAAGCATACTGAGCTTGCCGATCGGTTTAATTTCCTAATTGCTGGGTTAGTTTATGGCCTTTGGCTGAGCTAAAGATGGTATTAACACATGGATATATTGATGGATATGTAGATTGAGTGTTAGAAACATTTGCCATAGCACCTCAGTTTCTTAGCCTTAGAGCAGACAATACAGATGATTTATTTGGTATTCACATTAGTCTTTTAACTTCTCTTCTTTTAAACACGAGACTAGGTTTTATCATATCAGGCTTTGACTTGACTTCAGTGGTGACAAGCCAAGTATCAGACACTAAGCTTTTGTCTCTACTCTTCTGATTTAATCTAGCACCTGTTTGCTATGCAAAGCCTCAAGAAGGGCTCTTTGATATAGGGGTGGGTGTATATGTGTGCATGTGTGTGTCTAACTCTCTGATGCAAAATCTGATTCTATCACTTATATGCACTCACTAATCCGTGCTCCAAGGGTGGCCACGAGTATCTGATTTTGCGTATTTATTTCCTAAGATAGTATAGAATAGCTAAATGGATAATTCCAAACTGGATCACACTAGTCTGTTCCAGCTGTTTGTTAGTCAGACCACGACCTGAAAAGAATAAATAATAAATCATAGAGCTAGTGTAGGCTTATAATCGAGAGTTTTTCTGGAAGAATTTGACAAATCTTCTATCTTTTCACGATGGATAAAGATTCATATATGGACTAAATATAGAACAAACTAAAATGTTAAAAAAGAAGGTTATATGGCACAGTCTTATAATACTTTTTTTGCTTGTAATGAGCTTTTTTAAAGCTGTAATGAACTGATTCATCAATTCAAAGAAAATAAAACGGCCACTACTTTGAGAATTGCTAAATTGTTTCATTAATTAATTTTCAAACAAAAAAATATGGTTATTCCAGCTTCTCAAATGTGAAGATTTACTGCTGTTTTGCCATGTTCTGAGAAAATGACAGAGATTGTTCAGTTTTTGTAAACTAAATAAACTAAATGATTAATTGAGAAAATAACTGAAATATTTTAATTGCCAATGAAAGTAATGTCTAGTTGCATCCCTGCTTTTAACATCTTATCCACACATTCAGATTATTCACAATACTTTGAAACTGTCAAATAACACAGAGCTAACCATGGTAGAGGCCTTGTCTGTTAGGGTCAAGTAGAACTTTCATTCAGTTTAAACTTGTTTGAAAGTCAACCTTTTTTTCATTTACATACTGCCACTTTAACCTGTGTAAGCATATATGTCCCCCCCTTTACCTTGGCCAGTTTGAGTGCCTGGCGGCTGGTCAAACAGAAACTATTTTGTTTGATCTGAATATAGCCCTGTAAGTGGATATGTGTTGCATTGAAAATCCACGACCAGGGATTAAAGGCAAATATCTTCCAATGTCTTGTACTTTAGTGTACTTTGTACTATGATTCTGACTGAAACTCCATCACAAGGCCGCTTCAGGCTATTGGTAGTCAATAGGCCTATGTGATGTGTGTGATGTTGTGCTGCAGGCCTAATTCTTGGCTTTGATAAGGTATTCAGTTACTTTAGAATATATCAGTTTCAGTTTTTGCCATGTGTGGATTCTTAGCAAAATCCCCTTTTCTCTTCATAGTCATTGTTTTCCATCCACAGTCTAAATGTGGTCATTTGTCATGGGTGACAAACTGTCATAAGATTAAGATTCAAATTTGGCATTTTGCTTATTTTAGCTTTACCTGTGAAATGATGGATCTTTTAACTTTCTGCAGTAGCCTCAGGACACAAGAATAAAAGGCCATTAGATTAAAAAAGTGTTCCACAGCAACATACACAGATATTTGAGTTTTGATACGGATCTAACTTAACTTAATATTATTAACTTAATATTAACTATATATTACCAGTAAATCATCAATTTGCACTGTCAAGATGTTTGTCAAAAGTGATTATTTCATAGACTTCTTTTTTCTTCTCTTATTTTTACATCCATGTCATGGATAATCCTATAAGTGTAAAACAACTTAAAGCGCTTACTTATGAAGCCACTTTGATTTTTATCAGAGGTTTATTATCGTTCCACTATTCACACAGGAAGATGTTTAGACACCTGTTCTTTATTTCTGCACTTAAAGAGAAGAGCCCATATCCAAAGCAGAGTTGGTTTTTGCTGTCGCAGCATTTCTTGTGAAGGTAACAGAGTTGTCATTTTAACCCCTATCGGGATCATGCAGCTGGATCCGTGCATGGCCTTTGTTGTACAGTTAATGCACAGTTAAGCATAGTGGAAGTTTGACTGCACTTCACTCATTGATGTGGTATTATCAAAGCTTTTCCAGTTACTCTAACTTTACCCTCTTCTCACATAACTGCTTGTCATGTTTGTCCTAAGTCCAGATAACAAATTGCACAGACCAGGTACAACACTTTGTGGTGAGAAATACCAAATGTTGTGGACTTGGCTCCAGTATTTGAGTCTTTGTAATGACTCTACACTCATTTTAGGGAAATAAATAATAACCTGGTAGACAGATTCAAGATTGGATAGTAGATCAGATTCTGTATGTAGGTAGACTATGTACTACATTTTGTGTTTTAAACAGATTTTTTTGCCAATTTTAGTCATTTTCAAAAGTAATATACAATTTGCCTTTCAGTGCTTTGGATTATGACACAAAACTGCATGCCCCTTGACCTAATCAAACCTAATCTTTGTAATACCAATTTGTTGTTTCTTTCTACACATGTGTTCTTCTGACATTTAAAATGATTGCTATGTGTTTGGGTCCTTGGTTTAGTTGTGTGCATTCAGCACCATCACAAACAGCGCTCAACATTATACAGTAAGGTTGTTTTAACATTATATTATATTATAAGTGACCATTGCCTTAAAATGTCCACTTAACTGAATTTCTACTCACTACTTACACCGTAAAATCTGTTCATTACTAAAAATGCTAAACACAGAGAGTCAACTGAACCACCAGTAATGCTTATCGATTCACTTGGAAAGCAGTTTCAAGTATGTTCTCTCTCACTACGCTGCCTAATCATCATAACTTTTGCTAAAAAGTTTAAGCGCTAATAGTTAGGCAGTGTATTCACATTCAGTACTGATCCTGATTTTGATGTGACCAAACACCTTCTTTTTAAGGGGTTCACATTGAATTATTTGATGTTTAAAGATGCTTTGATTCATTACTTGCAACTGGGCCTACATTAACATCAAATGCCTTTTGATGTGATTTGGTCATACTAGCACTGATAGACTTGAAAAACATGTCTTGAAGTGTGACTTGGACGTGGTTCAGACCTAAGACCTAAAAACAGCTCTGTGGTCTGTTAGATTGTGTTATTCTGTAAGGTATAAGATATTTTTTAACCTTGAGAAATAAGACTTGGATCTTGTGCATGACCAGGCTAGATCACATGCATGTAATTGTGCTATGCTGCAGCAGCGTCATTAGACCTGTAGGGCAGTGTGAGTGTGTGGTGCTAAAATTATAAAAAGAAGCCTTCTGAAATGATCTCTGCAGGCTCCTCCTGTCAGTGTTCAGAAGTAGTCCTTGCAGGTTGAGTCCTGTGTTGTCAAAATGTATCTGTTCAAAGGATGCATCATAGAGTGATTTTTGTACACAGGAGGTGTTAATTACACTAGGGCCTTCATCGACAGATGGTCAGAAACTAGACTGACCAGGCTAGATCACAGCATGCACCAGCTCGGAGCTTCCACTGTCTCTGTGTCAAATGCTGTAGCATTCATGTGAGGATTCACTGGGTTGTTTCTAGCTTAGTATGTCACTGTTGTGCGTTTACATACCAAGGATCTCCAGCAGGCTTGACAGGATTTAACTGTGATGACATTACTGCAGATCTAAAAAGAGCATCTTCATTTGTAGTGTTGATTAGAGCCGAAATTATTAGTTTATTATTAGAAAAATAACCAGCAGCTCTTTTGATAATATATTGGAAAATAATCAATGGTTAAAGCTTACAGTAGCAGGATTAGGCCAATCATTTGAACTTTTGTTCAGAGAAAACAAACAATTTGATGATGTCACCTTGATGTTTAGGATTTTTCACCCTTTAGATATTTTATAAACCAGCTGATTAAATACTTTATTAAAAGAACATCAAATTAAATCAAAAACTAAATTGCAATAATGCAGTGTATAAAAAAAGAATTACATTGAGTTGTGAAGTTTTAATTTACACTAATTGTGCTTATCACTATATCAACATCAGCTGAACTTGTCACATGCACAAAACAACCAGCTTATAAAGGGGATGTTCAGACACTAACTTACACCGATTTACATTTTAACGGGGCTACATGTAGTTTGTTTTAATGAAATGAATCACTTGTTTATTGCCTGTGTGTCAAGGGGTTGTAATCTCACATAAAAATGACCCACTTGCCAGGTTTTTCTTTTACCTCTCACAGCTAGTGTGCCTAATCCTATGTGAAAGCTCTAGGTTGGCTTCCCTATGAACTTCCTTGGCTGTTACGTTCATGCTCGCTCCAAATCCTCTTGCCTTCTAATTCTGTACCGTACACACAGTAAAAACACCACAGCTAATGAGATGAAGTTTGCTGAAATAAAAAATGGTCGGCACAACACAGACTCTAACACAAACTCCCCGTAAGGATAAAAAGCAAGTCTTATTTGCTGGATCCTTTCAGGCCAAACGAGAATCAGATCGAATTCGGATGAAAACACAGTCAACATCAGAAAGGCTTTGTTTTCGATATAAAAAGCGACAGAGATTTGGCTTTCATCCTGTAACACAGGTAAACTAACATTACTGCAAAGCATGTAAAATATATTGTGATGTTGTGTTTTACTTTGCTCAAGTTACATAAAGTGAGCTTGCCGGCTAACACCAAGCACTTGCTGATGTTATCTCGTACAAAATCCTAGTTGTATGGCTAAATGACTGCATTTAGCCAACGTGATACATCGACAATGAAATAATGTCAAGCAACAAACATGGATTAGTTCAATAAGTCAAGCTGATAAAAATATCACTGCAATGTTGCAGTGGGAGTTTACATGAGTTCCCAGCACATTGTGTGAAGCTCATGAACTACATAATGTAAGTGGCAAAGGAAGAAATTATGCACACGAATAACATGCAAAGCAATAAAATTATTATTATCAGACATTTTATAGAGACACGCCACTTCACCTCAATACAACTCTATAGGCAGTGCTTTTTAAACCCTCTTATGGGGCAAAGTCATCAAACTTTTTCAGCGATTTTTATCAGATTTTACTGCTGATTCTATACATGCAGTTTTTATGTCCTGGTGACCAGTGAATGTGGAGTTATGGCTCTCTCCCATTCTATTCATTCAGATAGAGGCCTGGTTGTAGAGACCCACAACAAGACACTGCGTCGTTGAAAACGACTCTTTGGGGAAGCTCCTCGAGCGCCTGCCTCTGAAGTATGAACGATCCAATGATTAATGGTCTGTTTGGACGCGGGGAGCCCCTTCTTAGGTGACCAAAAGCACACCAACAGTTGGTCTACCTCCTCCAAGAAGAGGACCTGTCAAGGTAGACCCTCAAAGCCCTGACAGGGCAGAGCACATGGAGCCGCTCTTTCTCTGCCGACACATGAGGTGGAGGATGAAACACCTGCAGGATAGTGGACCATGCCACGCGCAAAGTCACCTTAGGCACACAGCCAGGATGCAAGACGGCCTCAACTCTGCAGGGGGGCAAATTCCAAGCAGGCTGGCGTCACTGCCAGAGCTTGAAGATCTTAATAGACATAATGGCCAAGAGGAACGCCATCTTGACCGTGAGGTCCCTGGGCGAAGTCGACTGAAGGGGTTCGAAGGGAGCCAAGGACAGCCCTTCGAGAACCACCACCAGGTCCCAGGAGGGAACCCTAGACCAGGTCGTCAGTCTCATCCGCCACGCACCATGGAGAAAATGTATGACCAGTCGGTGCCTTCCCAAAGGCTCGTCGCTCAGCAGTGCATGGAAAGCCGCAATGGCTGTCAGGTACACCTTAAGCATGGACGGGGAGAGACCAGCAGAGAACCGATCTTAGAGAAACTCACGTTCCCTACACCAAGTGGAAAGCACGTTCCACTTGAGGCCATATAGTCTCCTGGTGGATGGAGCCCTAGAGCTAAGTATAGTTTCAGTCATCCCTGCTGATAGGCCAGCATCTAGGTACTGACTCCCTCAGGGGCCAGACCTACAATCTCCACAGCTCCGGGCAAGGGTGGAATATTGTGCCCTCCGGCTGAGACAACAGATCCCTCATCAGAGGAATCTGCCACGACGGAGCTATCAGGAGTGAAATTATGTCTGAAAACCATACTCAGGCCGGCCACAACAGGGCTACCAGAAGAAGACTGATGCCCTCCTAACGGACCGTCTCTAGGACCCCCGGGAGCAGTGCAATACGGGCGAAGCGAAGCCTCGGCCAGGCCTGTACCATGGCGTCCAACCCCAGCGGGGCTGGATACGTGAGGGAGAACCAGAGGGGACAGTGATTTCCCCGCGGTGAAAACCCCTTGGTTGCAAGAGCTGCATCCATACATTGGGTGAACGTGCGGGGAGCAAGTGTTAGGCCGAACGGAAAACCAGACACTGGTACGCATCGACCCTGACTGCGAACCTCAGGAACCTCCTGTGACATGGAATGACGGAGACATGAAAATAGGCGTCTTTTAGATCTATCGTGACAAACCAATCGCTGGATCTGATTTGATTCACGAAGATGGGAATGGTGACCATCTTGAACCTGAAACCTCTCAGGGCACAATGCAACCGGAGTCGGCAAACAAGGCTCACGTTCCACGCTGCCAATGCTCGAGCATCGGGCGGTCGCCGGAGGCCCGTGCAGGGCTCTACTAAGAAGCTTAGAAGCAGCTAAAGCGGGTGACCCTGCGGGGTTTAAGAGGTTTTATACATTCAAAGAACCTCTATAAAAACCAGACCAGGCGTTTAATTGAGGCAGGCGTTTATTTGTCAAAATGTGTTCCCACACCAGGCCAGTAAAGGAGATAGGTGCTTGTTTGGGACACGGCTATTAATTGAAGTTTTACAGTAAGTCCTGTAATTGATGTGACAAATGAACAACTCACCCTTAACGCTGAGTGTCAAAGCTACCAGGAGCTACCTACCTCACCTTAACTCTGGTAGACTGCGGTCAGCTGATGTTTTGTTCTGTGGTGCTGCAGTGTTTTAAACAGAGGAGCTGCAGAGCGCTCTCTGGTGGGCAAACTATGAAACACTCATGACATGAGGGAAGGATCCGACTCTGTTTCTCATTTTAATAGTCATGTATCGGCTGTTATAAACACTGATGCAGATATATCTGCAAGTAGCTTAAATTGGCCTATAATATCTCCAAAACAATAAATACTAAATTTTAAAATATAGTAATTGCGTCTGTGGGAGCATGAAGCTTTCAGTATTTAAAGGTGTATAGACAGTGAGGGCTGGATTTCTTTTTTCATTTCTGTTTATGTATTCACTCTTATGTATGTCAGGTTGATATGAAAAAAATCACTCTAAACGTGAACATAGGCCTAAACTGTAAGTGCTAATCAGTATGTTTTCTCTTAGTGGAACGGTTGTTAATGATAATGTATCTCTGTCCTGCACGCTGATAAGGTTGCTTGTCCTCTCTGTAACCCTTCAACCCTGTTCCAGAACTACAAACAACCCCATTTGTCGCACGTGTTTGTCTTTGAGTGAGTGTATCTATTTTAAAAACCACTGAGAGGTCAGACTCAAGCCATGCAGTGCTCTTTACAAAGGAATGGGTAAAGTCTGTTTTCTGTAGTCACACGTTAGTGAATCTATCTAACTGAACAGCTGAACATCTGACATTTTTTTTGTTAAATCCATGATTCAGGTGTGTCTTAATTCTACTGTCTAAGTCACTGTAATTTATTGAATGATTCATGTTCACTGTCTGAAGTTGTAATCTAGGGATCTTTGACTATCTTAGATTTGAGTATACACAGAGTGCTGGTTGTCATGGCAGTGTTGATGCCCTGGGCGAGATCATGCAATGTTCAGCGGATAGATACTCTAAAACTAAGACTTTGGAAATCATGTGCACATTGTGATCATAAAGAACTCGGAGGAGGCCGTGTCTGTGGTGTGTTTGGTGGTGATCCTGTAAAGACAATATGCACAATACACTGTATTTACTATTTGAATAAAGGATTTTTGCTCGCTTACTTGCTCAACAGTGAAGATCAGCTTGTAAATCTCGCTGTTGCTGTACTAAGGCAAAGGCAGGGTAACATTCAGTGGCTTTTAAATACTACACTGAAACTCTCTCCGCCATTGCTTGTTCTCCTCCATCGCTGTGATGGAAAATAGAGAAAGTACATTGAATTTTAGTATAGTATTTACAGAGAGACGATTTCAGGACAGTCTCCAAATGTTTGGTATAGTTATAAGAGTTCTGAAAGCACATTTGCATGGTAATTCTGTTTGTTGCTGCATGCTAATTGATCCTTGAGCAACCAGATGCTGATCACTGGGTTAACGCTATTGATATTCTTGCACATTGTTTATACAGTGCACAAGACTGCCCATCTGGTGCTAAAACATCTGTCCACTCTACTGCAGTGGCATCAATTCTGTTCAACCCACACCAATCAATAATACCCTGTTGCATGATTCTTTATTAATTAGAATAGCAGGCTCAGAGCCAGTCGGTGAGCATGCATAAGCCTTTTCATCTGCTTTGTTACCATCACATCCCTAGTACTTAGCCATTGGAGCTTCTGTTGTTGGTTATTCTAAGCAATTGCTATACCGAAAAACTAAAATTATAGACTTGAGTTAATTGGGGAATTGTTACTTGACTAAGAGAGCCTTATAGCTCTGGGGCTAGGATCCAAAACCATGACAAAGATGTAAATTTTATCAGTATTGAAACAGTGTTTGGAAAGCACATAGTCATGCTTTTTTTAGACAAGTTGGGTACGCACAGTTGTAGAGGAATGACATGTTTTACTCTTACTATTTAATTATGTAATTCTTCATCCCTTCTAATTCCCTGACAGAGTATTTTCTCCTTGTCTCCTGTCGTCTGAAGGTCTTGGCTACTGCTCATACTCGTGGGGATATAAACTGTTGTCGTGGTCCAATGTTGTTCATGGTGTTGCTTGAGAATGTGAGCGGTTGTCACATATCTTTGCGCCCTTTGAGGGATTGCCACGCGACCCAGCAGCAGGGAGATATCCTCTGATCGGTTTCTGGGCTGAGCTAAGTTTAGAGGTCTGCAGAGAGGGATGACCTGAGAGGATTTCTGGGCGAGGCAAAGAAGTGGAGGCCTCAACTGCTGCTGTATTGGCTGTGCCCTGCATGCTCTGGTCAGCGTATTATTAGGCCTGGCATGGGACTAAAGTTTAGACACACTGCATAATTCAACGTAGTGCCTGACTTAACCTCAGTAAATTTAGGACTACTGTTGTGACTACTGTTTGTATGTGCCCTGCAAAAAGTAAACCGGGTCAAACTTCATGAAAGTTTATGTAATCTGTTAAGTTATGTAAATTCACAAAGTGTAGTAATGTGAGGACAGAAAGGATTGATGAGATGCTCAGTGTTTGCTCTCAGATGATTTTTTACACTCTCCCAATAGTAAATATGGACATTAACTCTCTAGTAAGTTATCTCATAAAATTATTACACATCAAAATGTGTCAAGGAATAATGAAATGATGCAAAGCAAGAGTAAATTCTCAATTTCTGCATTGCAGAGTTGTTGGTATACTCTCGTAAACTTCATCACAAGATTATATGCAACAAGGCATAGGATTATCAGCAGTGCTAAGACTGCGAAACATAGCCTATATCAAGACTATATTGAATTGTAGTTGAAAGAAAGAATTTTTTTTATTTATCAATTTGTTGACTTGACAGCAAACATAGCACTCAGCAGAATCTAGTAATGTGCAACATACCATCAATTCTCCTCAAATGTAACTCCTACCTTAGCTACCTAAGTATGTGCTTGTGCCTGCACCGCTGTTAGCATGCATCATATCCTAAATATTTCATGAAATGACTCAGGGTAGACTGGTGTTGAAGCCACTCTAAAGCCTATTGAAGCCCCTCTGCACAGTTCTAAAGCACTCTGTAGCTTATATACTGCATTATTATAGCAAGCTGCCTCTACTGACTGTACCTTCTGAAGCCCGACTGTTTGGCTCAACACATTTTATTAAAATGGATCACTGGGGTTTAATATTTATATATAGAAGTTAGACTATACAGTTGCTGACAATTGCAATATGGCCATAATTTTATTTTTCTATTAACTACTATCAGAGTCCATACTGTTCTTATGTGGAAAAAAGCTATAAAAAAGCACCTTTGTGTCAATACCTTACTCTATTTAAGATACCAAATGCAAACGTGTATAAAATGAGATGCTACCGCAGCTCTTAGGGTTGCTGTGGCTCAGAGTTAGAGCGAGTTGCCCATTAATTGCAAGATCGTCAGTTTAATCTCTGGCTCCTCCAGACTGCATGTTGAAGTGCCCTTGGGCAAGATACTGAACCCTGCATTGCCCCTGGTGGCTATTCCACCGGTTGATGAATGTGTGTGAATGTTAGTTTCCATTTGAGCACTTAGGCTCAGTGTATGAATGTGTGTGAATGGGTGAATGCAATGAATAAAGTGAGAAAGCGCTTTGAGTAGTCGCAAAGACTAGAAGGGCGGTAAACAAATACAGAGCATTTACCTTTACATTTATTGCACTTACTGCCATAGTTAATCATATTTAACCTTCACTAACTGTGAAAGGTGTTCTAAGAAATTTCTCTCTGCATATCGCAGTGCTTTCTACATATATTTGTAATAACGCTCACCTTTTGAGCCTTGAGGTACACAGGGGCTCAAATTTCAGCATCATAGTACTAATCAATTATGATGTATATCAGAGATGCAACAATTGCATTTGGGGCCTACTTTTGATATTTTAAGTCTGATCTGCTGATTGTGATTTTCTTTCTTTCTTTCTTTCTTTCTTTCTTTCTTTCTTTCTTTCTTTCTTTCTTTCTTTCTTTCTTTCTTTCTTTCTTT
>JAPMOB010236180.1:0-14068 GCA_029875015.1 Lepomis gibbosus
GCTCCGTCTTTGCTGCAACAAGACAGAGCCGGTGCAGTCATCGTCTCAGCGCCCTGCTGCCACCGAGCCTGCTTCAACACCGTACGAAAGTAAACTTAAAGAGTTTACTTTCTATTGTGATAGTTGTTGCCTGGCCACCTCTTCCTCAAGTGAGGCGGAAACTCGTCTTAACCCACAAGACGAGATGTGATTCGAGATTGGGTTCGCAAGATCGAGACAAGACAAGATTTTAACATTATTTTTATGTAGCCAGGTGAATCAGAGTTACAGAGTTAAATAGTGTTCTGTGGGTCATAATGTATAATGTTTGTATAATGTTATGTAGTTGCTGGTGAGATTACTGCAGCGGATAACCGTCCTCTGTATTCAATGGCACTGTCGCTTTAAGAGTTCTACACGGGATGGCTCGCGCAAGAGGGTAGCGTTTCCGACGGGACACAGGTAAAACGGAAGTGTCCCGCGATGCAGAGACACGGCAAGGGATGTACTTTGGTTTATCGATACGGAGGATATCTCCATAACTCATGGTAAAGTACAGTAATAATCCTTAAGATCGGCAGACGAAAGAGTTAACTAACTAGCGGACCAAGGTAGATGCATGAAGACGTGGGTGTCCCAGCTGATTCCTGACGAGTTAATGTGTGTGTGTGTTTGTATCTTCGCCATGAGGGGAAGAAACTCTGACCGCCGGCGACAGCGTGAGTGACAATGAAGTGTATTAACAAACAAAATTACAATATACTGGTGTATACTGAACCTGTACATAAACTATGTTTGTTTCATATTTTTCCGCTGACTGAGAGGGGAGATACACGTGTGGAGTTCTTGGTGTGTGTGTGTGTGTGTGTGTGTGTGTGTGTGGGCGTGTCCTGAGGACGCACACTGCACAGTAGAACAGTGAGTTTCTGATTTCATTCATAAAATGCTATTTCTAATAGTTTCTATACAAAGAGTTGGGCAAATTGTATTATGTGAATGAATGTATTTTATGTTTTATGGTAAATTTACATATTTCACCTTGAGTTTATACACTCAATGGATTATGCAGCTAAGTGAATGTATTTATTTATATTTGTTTTTTATTTTTCTCTGTTAAGAAACGTCACTACTGTTGTCTAGTCTAGAGTGGTGTTTCTAACCTAGATGTCTAGATTTTTATGTTGCCCAGATTTTGCTGTTTTACAGCTTTGGTTATTGAGAATTTAGGTTCCTGTTTAGAAAGAAGTAATTGAAGACTACCAGAGTGAGTGTGAACTAGTGTACAGCAGCTGCTACATATTGTGGTATGGGTAAGACTTAAGTCACATAGTTGTGATCAGATGCAATAAGCAAGGGACGGGTAAGAAAGTTATTCCTGTGTTTTGTATATACACAGGAACTGCCTTAACCCCTCGACTTTACATTATTAATGCTGTTCTCATTTGAGTCCAGTCGAGGAATAAAAACCCATAAAATTAATTGTGTGTTTGGCCTCATCATTGCTGGCCTGGCCACATTTAAGAAATTTAAAAATTAAACACTTTATTTTGTTTCACTTTATTTCAGATAAATTCTTCTGAACCAGTGATAAAATTTATTTTTATAGAGAGAAACACAAAATTCAGATGGCAGGTGACAATTCAAAATCTATAGAATCTAAGTCAGTGCAGGTCTCAGTCATTCTGTGTTGCTATCAGATCTGTTTCTCCTGTAGGTTCATTTATTTAATATCATCCCTGCTGAGTTATGATTTCATCTTCCCTCACCTTGTATCTTTGTTTGGGGAAGTAACCTCTTTAAATGTGACTAGGCTCCTTTTCACCATAATGATAAATGATTTAATTTTAATTTAGGTATAAACTCCTGGACTTTAATAGCTCCTGTGTTTCAGCAGATTTTCTGGTCATAGTCAAAACTTTCTGCACATGTTATTCTGGTAATATGATGACTTTTTCTGGAGAACACATCATCATTTATCTACTAAGTCTACCTGCCCTTTACTATTCGTTGCATTACGTCATCCGCTGGCTGTTAACGTTAACCTCAGACCATTTGACCCACTCAGTTTGGGACTGCATGTTACAAGTGAAACCAAAAGTAAATTAAACACTTTTTTAAACACAGAAATCTAACCACAAATCCACACACAAGTTAACTTCCAGTGCAGCTCATAGTTCCAAACAGAGCAGGCTGTGCTTCAGTTTTTAGATGTTTATTTTGAAAAACTCTACCAACTATGTTAACACTCGTCACAGCTGTCTGGACCATTGACTATATATAAAAAGGTCTGACTCACACAATGAGCGGGTCCAGCTGATATCACGGCGTACACCGGAGTTGATTCGCTCTGTGAGTCTGTCAGTTATACATTTGTATTCACTGTGTGAGAAAATAGTGTGTAGCTTGACAGCTTGAGTCTCGTGAGCCAGCTTTTCACCTGACGAGAATTCTCACCACCACCAAGTTAATCTAGAGAGATCTCATGGCATGAGAACTTGTCACCCCTACTTGTGACAAATACTGGTTGAAGAATGGGATGCCATCCCACAGCAGTGTGTGACCAGGCTGTTGACCAGCATGAGGAGGAGGTGCCAGGCTGTCGTGGCTGTGTATGGTTCTTCCACATGCAACTGACTCTCCTGTTTGTTAAATGAATAAATTGTTAAATTGCCAATATGTCGTTTTTCTTTAGACTTCAATCACCCAATCCAACAAACAAGAGTCAACAGCAAAGAAAAGCTGTTTGCATTGTGAGAGGTTTGGCAAATTTTTATGGGTGCATCCCACATTCTCAGCTCTGCCGCTCATCTCACAAATGCATGTTCCTTCCAAATGTGGCACAGTTTAAAAAGGGACATGAACAGGCTTTCCAAAGGAATAAGATTTATTGCCAAGAAGTATTGTCACAAAAAAGAAATAATTTACTAAATACAAATTTCTTTACTTTTTGTGCATAGTTTAGTTTCATACTCAAAACGTCGATGCTATCGGCTGGCTGAAAAACTCCACTCATTGCTTGAATTATACCATATTCCCCTATATTACTTAACATTCCCTCAATGCAGGACTATTTCTTTGTGGTGTATACCTGGACTCCCTAATACTAGTTGTCTGAATTACTAATGATCAAGGCAGAGAAAACATTTATTTTTAAATAACAATGTTTTTGTAATGGCAAGACACTGTGGATAAAGTAAAGATGATGTAGTTGGGTAAAAAGGGCCATTGAGCTAATATCTTTAGCTCTTTTATGAATGTATAATTATATAGGACCAACAGTCCTCATGAAAACTATAAATGCTGTTGAAGAACTATTTCCATATCCACCATATTGAAAATGTCTTCCAAAGGGCAAAACGCAGCGGCATGCTTGGCCGCCCAATGAGAGACAAAAGCTTTGTCAGGTTTTTTCCAGTCATATTCCCTTCTCTAATCTCTCTTCATGGAATAATCATACATTTAATGAGCTGAAACAATGTAATTACGAAATTGGCACAACCATTCTTCCACAGAGGTATTATAATATGAAATGTCCTTTCAAAAGTGTAATATTCTCTCTTGCACATTTTCATTCACTTGACATATTTCATTTCCTTTAAATAAATCCCCTCACCATGTTAAAAGGGCAATTAGAGCATCGGGCTAGTGAGCACAGCAAAGATTCGCTCCACTTGCACTTTACGATTCCTCTCTCTCTCTCTGACATCTTCTTCCTACTCTCGTTTCGTAAAACAAGCTGTGTGCCCATAAAAGTTTAGTAGTGCAAACTCTCTCAGATTGCTGTGCCACAAATTGTAGTGCTATAAAGTGTAATTGTGAACCTATCAGCGTAGAAAAGGTGAACATTGACTTGCTCCCATCAATAAAACATTTCAGAGTTTAAAGATATATTAGCTCTCTTGGGCTCATCAGGCCTCACAATCCATTATGGAGGGCATCTTTTACCCGCTGAAAAGCTGAAGCGAAACGAGGTTGCTACTTGTAATGACTCTAAAAGCAGAAGCATTCATTTAGCATCACAAATGAGCTGTTCCTGATCATTTTACTGCCTAAGGCTCAAAACATATAAAACTAAAAAATAAAATACTTTGAAATGCAATATTTTACACTATCTTGTATGAAGTCAGAGAATAAAGCAAAAAAAACGGTTAAATCACTAATCACTTGTCACCATTCCAGACCATACATTGAAAGGTGCTTACTTTCCAGAGAACTCTGGCAGCTGCTTTGACTGAAGTAGTCATTTTGGAAAGACTCATTGTGTCTTTTTTTGACCATCATCTTAAAAGTCTAGCTGTGTTGTTGTATCATGATTTTCACTATAAGTAAAGCTGGACTTGTGCATTTAGTGGTTGTTGCTTGATGTGTGCCTCCTGAAAAATAAAACTACATGTTGGGGCCACAGAGACCACAGGAAGACCTCAAAAAGTACCTTTTCTAAAAATTACCTTTATATACAGTAGTCTTCATTGTAAGTGACAGAGTCCACTAGGTCTTGCGCTAAATTCAAATTGCCCACAGTATTTACGCAAGAAGGATTCAGAGGTAACTGCGTTTTCATTTAATTCAGCGTACTGGCTTGTAATTTTATCACATTGACAACACACAGACTGTTGTCAGAACAGCTTTAAGAGCTGTTTTAAGACCTTTAAAACTTCTGCTAGTAAAGATTACAAGCATTTAACTTGCAGTCACAGGTAGCTCAAGGTGTCTGTCACTGAGGTTAGTGCTCACCAAAAATTCATACAAAACAAGACAGTCAAACTGTCACTTTTAGTACTTTTTGCCAGAAAAGAGAGTAATGGAACAAGAAGTGGTTCTAAATGGATGTCTTTTCTTTAATGACGGTTGAGAACAGTATTGTACAAAAACATACAATTCTAACCAGCAAAATACAGATTGAGTCAGTTTATATTTAAAGATTGTTTTGGTCCAAGACAAGCTTTGATTTTATTTTGTGGTTTTGAAAAGTGCCAGTTTGACACTGTGATTATACAAAACCAATTCCACACACTTAATCCTAAATTATTAACAGATTTCAACAATCTGAAATGAAGATAAAGAAACAAAAACATACATATCAGCCCTCATGGACAAATATAGATGTGTGCATTTACCTTTAATTGTAAACTTTGTATTGGCCTCTGCTTTTCAGAGAGCATAAAGAGGTACAACACCAACTCTGCTAACATGTCAAAGTCTTGACTAAAAAAGAGGGGATTGAAACATTATTTCCTCTTTTGGCAAAGCTTTAGACTATTTACTGGTTTCTAATTTGTTCTAAAACAAGTGTCAGAGTAACAAACCGCTGGGGTGTTTCCCATCCTCTCATTTAAGTAACAAGTGAGACTTTAATCAAAGAGGTGCTCTGTGTTTTGACAGTGTAATGATACAGACACAGAGGTAATGGCTCTCGTAAAACTCCTGACTCTGTAAAAGCACTTTGTTTCTCATTATACCCTCTTCAATCTGCTTCTCCATTCTCCTTTCCTTATTTCCTCAAGCCTTGATTTTCCTTTGTTTTCGGTCCTTTTGTATGCTTTCCTATTCCCTTTCCCCCCTACACATTTTCTTTATTATTCCTCTTTTCTCATGCTCATTTTTCTCCTGTCTGCCTAAGATATTTTTTCTTTCCTTTCACTGTCTCTTGCTTTACATCTCTTTTGCTTTTTCCAAAGCAAAATTTCCTATCTAATCCTAATCTTCTGTTGTACTGTGCCTTTGATTGAATGGTTTCCCTGTTGCGCTTGTATTTCCTTTGTTGCATTTGGAGCAACTTACAACTTATTAATGCGCTGTAAATACAATCCAACTGTATTTCTAGTCAATTCTATTTGTATTTTATTATGTGTTTGTTCTTTGCCAATGTAAAGCATTTTTAATTCCCACTGCTTCATCCCCTCTCTTCTTCTCTCACTGTTAAGTTTAATTAAAAGAACACAATCGTATCCTAACACCTTACATTGCCCAGTAATTTAATTAAGACTGGTTCTCGGACATCCTGGCAATTTGCTAAATCACTGAACA
The DNA here is from genome assembly GCA_029875015.1 of Lepomis gibbosus. Lineage (NCBI taxonomy): Eukaryota > Metazoa > Chordata > Actinopteri > Centrarchiformes > Centrarchidae > Lepomis > Lepomis gibbosus. The sequence goes on from JAPMOB010236180.1 coordinate 6,007, forward strand.
TCCACGATATTGATTTCTGTAATCAGAACACTTCGTTTTGCATTTTAAATCTGGTGTCTAACTTTGCTGCTTTGCTAAACTTCCTTCTCATCCTACTTTTCATCTAATGCATTTGGAATCATCCTTTTGAGGCAAAGCACATTTTCCTCTTCTTGTTCAGTGGCCATTGCAATGTTTGGCAGAGTGGGGCAATTAATTTGTAATGAATGGTATTGATGACTCTGCGTGGACTGACTGCCTCATTTCAGAAAGGATCAATATTGTGTTAAGATATCACCACCTTTGCCACTGGCTGACATAAAACCAAGCGGACTGGAGCTGGTTAAAATAAAACTTTTCTAGAGGCAGGCTTTCAGTGGGAGGAATCATTCAAAAGTGTTGAAATCCCTTGACCTTTTTCGGTGTTTTGTGCAGTCAATTGTTTCCCAGAAAACAAAAATCTTATATGTATAAGTACAGCCTGTCCTCCACATAAAAATGATCATATAGGTCGTTTTAGCCAGGTCAAACTCCCTCTTACATTTCCAACCTGTTACAGCAACATACTCCCACGTATCCTAAGGTCATTAGGTCAGAGACTGTTAGTAGTTAGTAGTTTGTTGTTTTATTGTGAAGAACCTTGTGATTTTATCTGTGAAAAGTGCTATATAAGTGAATTTCACTTACTTACACAAAATTATGATTCATGTTAATGTTTATTTTGGCAACAACTTCCAGTGGCTGTACAATGCAAACACATATGTTACTCTTCAAGAGGTTGACAGCCCCCCGTAGCCCCTAACTCTAACCTTCACAGGGGTGTGTGTCTACACCTAAGTCAGAGATTGTATGTATGTTCATTGGTGAAGCCAGTGGCTGTGCAGATCTGCCTCAGAGTTCACCTCCTCTGTGTCACTGCAGTCTCCACGTGTCTACGTCATGTAGGCCATGTGATTTTCAAAACATAGGTCTAGTTGGGAAACAGAGTTTGAAATTGCCATTTGGGAAAGGAAGGACAAACACCACCGGTAGGGGCGCTAGGCTACACTCATATAAATTGTATTTGGAGGTTGGTAAGAAGGCCTGTGTTGCCGTTTAGGTGGGAGGACTTGTTGCAAAAGAAAGTTTGATGAATTGATCTCTGTCTGTTACTGATCAAGGGATGTTTTTTTACCAAACATTATCATGTATGGATACATGAAGGTCAGAAGGAATATGTTCATATATAAGCCACTAAATTTAAGACAATGGAATAGTGGCTGTCCATCCATCGCCAACCCCTTATCCTGCATACAGGGTCTCGGGTGGGGCTCGAGCCTATCCCAGCTGACATTGGGCGAAAGGCGGGGTACACCCTGGACAAGTCGCCAGTCCATCGCAGGTCCATCGCACACACAAACAACCACTCACACTCACACCTGAGGAGACACCAATTAATTCTTTGTATGGTGGGAGGAAGCCGGAGCACCCGGAGAGAACCCACGCTGCACACAGGGAGAACATGCAAACTCCACACAGAAATGCCGGGGGCAACCGGGGTTTGAACCCACTAACCACTGCAACACCGCGCCTATTTTTAAAGGAGTGAAAAAGGCATGTATTTTGAGTTATAGTGTGTTGGAATAATCATAATGTACTCCTAATAATAAGGATTACTAGACATAAGCAAAAGCTAAGAAATTTATTTATAGTGGACTTGATTAAAATTTAAAACTATGACTTTCATATATTGTTGGCAGTCCTGTCCTTTATTGTGTTTGGGAAAGTTTACACTTGCAGCCCCAGGTTACGTTAACAGAATTAGTGTTACATTCGCCAAACACATTGGTTTGCCTTTATCCTAAATGCTTCTTCTTTTGTGACATTAAGAGTGAAATATGAAGTATGTAATCAGCCAAATGAAATAAGGAATAATATAAGTGCAGGCTCTTATCACACTTCACGCATTGGCATCAATATTTTAGCATGATATCAGATATGTAGCCATCAAGACAAATTTTGTGGGGTTTTAATTTTAAATAAGTCAGCAGGAAACCGCCAACTCATGGAGCAAACTTAGCTTAATTAGCTAGCTACAGCTAATAAAATCTGTGATGGCTGGCAATATCAGCCTAAAAAACTGTCAGTTGAAGAAGGACTGTTGTTTACCTCTGTCTGAAATCAATGAGTCATTCACTCATGTGGCTTCTTTACTTTAGCTGTTTGGTGATTGATTCAGTAATTGAGATTCTAATCCAGATGTCTGATAATGGTGTTTTGGTGGTTTTGTGTCTTGGGAATGTAGCTGTCTTACCTCATTTTGTTGATAAAGCTTCAGTGTCTCAGTTCACCAGTTTGTAAATTAAAAAAAAACAAAACAGCAATGTTGTGCCAATTGGTTGATCATCAGTCACCAGCAACTTACCTCATTGGTTGAGAGAACAGAGTCTTCATCCAGACTGAGAACAGCATCAGTGAGGATGGCATTGTGGGGGAAAAAACGACTGCTCATTGTCTGAAGAGAGAGAGACAGAAAGAGATGGACATTAGTAACAGTAGTTTATTAATGTAAAATTCCCGTTAAAACCAACACAAGTTAGCCTATATTTTCTTCAAGAGATATTTTGAAGTGCCCCATGTGGCAATAACCCTCAGTGGCAACTAACCTGTAGCCAGGTGTTTAGGTCCATATTCATTCTTTTAAAAATTACATGTGGTGCATTATATTACTTTTATTGATAGAGAGAGTCTGGATTTGAATCGGGGACATTGCTTTTCATTGTCAGTGTCTTAACCACTAGTCAGTGGGGTCCACCAATATTCATGAATTGTTTTCCCTGACATTTGTAAGTTTGTCAGAAAATATATTTACGTCCATAAGCATTTTGAAGATATATAGTTGGAAAAGAGAAAAATCTAGGCAAAATAAACAGCCAATGAGAAAGTGTTTGTTTCACACCCTGCTGTGTGTCTATCGATAAACCAGCTGACTTAATAAGTTTTGTGTGAGTATTTATCAATTCATTGCCTAACAGAAAGTGTAGTAGACCCTGATCCATTAGCCTAAAGAGGGCTGCTGATGATGTTATTGACTTGTAATTAAAGTGTGAATTATTCAACTGTTGAGTAGCTACGGTTCAGTTAAGGTTTCAAACGACCATCTCCTTGAAAACATACAAATGGAGCCAAAACTGAAAGAGAGGAAAGTTGTATTACACATGCACAACAAACAAATTCAAACATGCATTTCCTGTTTTTTTGTGAGCAGATTTTACTGAACAACCTGCAGAGTTTTCAAAATTTCTCTTGTTTAATCATTAAAATAGAACAGTCAAAAGTCAGTAATGTTGATTAAACATGAAAGACACAAACTGAGTTTTCTTTCAAGGTCAGCTCTCTAGTATGTGTAGGGTGAACCTGTAAGGCCAGCTGAACTAACCACACAACCTACAGACCATGATGTACTTTAGTGTTCCTAAGTAGACTATATATCTTTTGTTATGTTATGTTTATCTTGGTCAACTAAGATTTTATGTGACTGAATTGAACCTCCATGTTAACTACTGCCACAGCAGTGACATTTAACATGTCACTGTGTGAAATAAAGGAGATTGAATTTACACCCCCAGTGGTAATTCTAAGAGGCTTATTTTGCAAAGTAAGACCACAAATATCCGCAAGGTTAATGTCTACTTCCATCTCAGCTTAATGAGTCATTTGATGCTAAGTGCAAATTCATCTAGAAATTATGCATAACATCAAACAAATTTGAGCACAAATCCCCCAAAATTCTTCCAATTATTTGTGAGTGCCACGTAAAAAAACTGCTTTAAATCACTGCTTAAAGTAAAAAAACAAATATTTTCTTTGGATGGATGCCCTACAAACAGCAGGCAGGTAATTAGTTCAGTCAGGATGGTTTTCATAGTAGTGTAACAGTCTCTCTGCTTTCTTGTGAAAACCACCATCACCATCATCATAATAATGTCTGTTGAAAACTGCCTGATAATCAGCTGCATTCATGATGGACGAATGGTCTGAATGTTATACATTCATAATATCGAAGATTCACACGGGCAAGAAGAAACGTGCATAATCACATGCACAAGATACACACACTGTCATTACATTAAAACTTCACTACAGTTCCCAGCATCATACAGGTCACCTTTAGGTTTATTTCCAACAGCCTCTTGCTTATGTTTGTCTGTTGGGACTCTCTTTCATTGTTTTTCCTCTGTTTTCTCTTTCTTGCTCTGTAATCAAATGTTGTACCAGTTTGTGTGCATTTGCTGGTTCACTTGTCTAATCGGTCAATGCCTGTTTATTACATAATTGATTAATATTGTATTGGCGGAGGCTGACAAAGTTAAGAGGAGCAAGTAAACTGGAATCATGGATCAGTTTTGTTTTTTTAAAAAGCAGTTCTAATTAGAATAAATGCTTCTTTTAGAAGTGGATTGCGATGGGAGACATTCAATGGCTGTAGATGTGCAGTCTTAGTAGTTCATTATGATTTTTCAAAATTAATTCACATCACATTCATTTTTAAATTAAAAAGATGAATCCAGTGCACCTTCGTCACCAGGTTTTGACAGAGTTATACAGTAATGCCCCTGTGTGATCTAAACTATTAGATGCTTTGACTTAAAGTCCCCCTCCAGTGTATTTTGACATTTCTATGATATTTCATATTTTTCTGAGTCGTTTCCTTACAATGTTGATTAACCACATAGTTCGCCAAATATTTCTTGACAAATAGCTTAATTTTGTTCTCAAAGTTGCAAAAGTTGCTTAGTTGTTAAAACGGGGTGGTGACGTATGACTATAGTAATTCCATAAGTCATTCTCCAAGCTTGCGCAGGCGCACTGTCACGCCTCGTTAAAAAACTGTCACGCCGTCACACCTCATTAAGTCAGAGCATCAAACCGATAAACATCGTTGTGAGCTAGCTAACCAATTTATCATGTCATTTACTTAGGACTTACAGTAGGTATGTTCATTATGTCATTTGTGCAGTGTTGGAGGACAAATGACAGAAAATGCGTCGCACTTTCACCTGCCACTGTCTTATATACAGTCTGCAACATGCATTTTACTGATGGCCATTTTACCAATGCATCTGCGGAGGCACCCCCATGCCTCCGTGGTAAAGTAAGCGCACCATAAAACGTAGTGGGAGTAATCGTGTGCAATGCGTGACAGGACCATCGACTGTGTGAATGATAACAGCTGATAGGCACATTAGTTCCTATCATGGGTAAGTAACAGCTGCTCCTGCCAGACAGTAAAGTGTACTACACTTTACACTGTTGTGATGTTAACACAGCATATCATTAGTGAACACTCCAGCCGGTCAGTTTTTGGTTGTCATGGTAATGTATTACGTCCGTCTATTAACCACACCCCCATTCTCTGTTTGAGAAAGAACGTTCACCAAAAACGGCAGTTAAAACTGGCTGGAGGGGGGCTTTAAAATAATGCCCTACAGCAGTTGCGGTCCAGTAGACCTCAGTGTTGGCACAGGCCAAAAACTTCACAATGACGGAACCCAACTCTACTGTACATCTGTCTGTCTGTCTGTCACTGTCAGAGTGAATCACCCTCCATCCCTGACTCTGGCTGGTGTCAATGGCTTTCTGTCTCTGGACAGACTGAGATTAGATCACTGGCAGTTCAATTGTCTGAACCTTATCTTTGTCACCCTCTTTCCTCTCTTTATATTTGCCATGACTCATGCTACCTCAAGTGGAGTCTCTGGAGATAGCCAGTCTGTCTTTATGCCATGGATATATCTAAATGTCTGTAAAATTACAGTTAAAGTCAAAGATCACACAACTATCTGAAACACCATCATAAACTAGTGACTTTCTCTAATGAGAAACATTTGACTTGTTATTATCTGTGTGAGAAATGATGGCACATGTACAAAAATACTCAGACCACTTTTCTGATGTCTGATTTTACATTTTGTGCTGTTTTCAACTGTTTATAATCTGTAATTACTCTGGTTCTGTGTAGGTAATAGGACTCAGCTCGTTGTTTTGGTTTTAGGGCTGGGACTTTACTGTTTAACTAACTCTCACCGCTCTCAACCTCATTTCCAGGACCAGCAGGCAGCTCTTGTTTGCAAAAATGCTCCAATAAACCCACTGTAAGATACCTGCCTGGCACAAACTGGATGACAGAGAAAATTAATGACTAGCTGGTAAAGAAAGTGGAAAATTTTACAGCTATTGACAGAGTATTTCCTCAGGAGTTGGTGGAGAGCAAAACAGAGATACAAGGATTTGGGAAGGGACTTACATTTGGCAGGTAGACATAAACACAACTCCAAAGGAATGCTAATGTTGCTCTATGTCTCCTGGATGTGTAAATAGGTAACTATTTCCTAAAACATTAATCATAAACAACTTAATATGGTGATAATACATACATATTTGCATGACCAAAAATGTACTTTTGATGTTGATAAAAGACTTAATTCTCAAAAGACTAGATGAATCCTAAAAACATTCTTTCCAAGTGAAATAGTAAACTAAAGCATAGTTTGAGGGCAACAGACCATTAGTTCTATATATAAGTCGACTATAAGTCGACTGCCCTGACCTTCTGTTTAATCGGTTTTCAAAATTGGGTCCTATACTTTACCTTTGATCTTTTCACTTTTATGCTCCTTTTTTAATATAAATGTGTACCTAAGAAGTCAGGATAAATGTTTAAGACTTACTTATCAATATAAAATTCAGGGTGTGGGGGTAGCACATTTAATATTGCAAGTTGATTGATGAAGGTGAGGTATAATCGACATAGTGTATAGGTCGCTCTTTCGATAATATTGATGTTTGGCTCGTAAATGCTTAACAAGCAGAACCTCACTTATAGTGAGGCCAAGCTATGAGGAACTTGATTCATCTGATCAACCATACTCGCAGTATGCTCCTAACCCACAGTGTAACGGTGAGTAATTTATTCTAACCCGTATGATCCCGAATCCCTAAGGGAGCTCCGACCCAACCAGAACCACACACTGTCTCCAAATCAGTCAGCTTACAGTCAAGGTTAAGTTGTGCCTCCTTTCTCTGAAAGCATGTTAAATTTCTGAGGATTTCTATTGTGCATAGTTTATCTTTCAAAGTAGTAGCAGAAAAAAAACACATAGGGGGTTAATTTACTAATCAAGTGGTGGTAAGTCTGAAAAGGAACCTGTTGAAATCTTCCTTCACCTGGCATGTGCACTCATCTCTAATGCATAAATGGAAAGGTGCACCAAAAAAAAATCAAAATGGATGGGTGGCCTAACAGAAGATTTAATAAAAGTAGTAAAAGAGTAAGATGGTAGAGAATTTAAGAATTTAACAAAATATGATCACTACAATATTTTCCTAACTTTAATCAGGTTTTTTTCCAGACCTTGAAGGACAAAAAACATATTTTCTTTTTTGTATGAGGACTTTGACTAAATCAATTAAAGGGTAGACATGGTACTTGGGGGGAAAAGTGCAAGCAAACACAGAGTAGAAGTGCAGGAAAGAGATAGGAAGTAAAAGCTTACTTGGAGTGTATCCACTTTACATTACAGAATACATACACTCACAACCAACAGCAAATGACTGCTGTTGGGTCTGTCGAGGCAAATCACAAACTTTCTGTGTGTGTAGTTCTTATAGTAGGAACAAACACAGCGAGCACTTGGAAGGAAATACACTGAAGAGCATCTGTCTGGGCTGCACGACAATATACCACAACTAATTATAGGACCATAGACGGTGTTGGGTACTAGCACACACATGCATATTGCCTCTGAGATGCGTTTTATGGTCACCAGTGGTAACATTGTTCTTGTATTTCAAGGGGGACACATTTACATGAAAACAAACAGAAGCAATTAGACCACAAAGCATCAGGATTAGAGAGAGAGTTTGCCGTGTGTCTATGTGTGTGTGCAATAGAGTGCATTTTTAGGAAGAAGCTCCATTGTTTTCAATTTTGATATATCATGTAATGGTTTTGAGTTCCCCTCTGTGTGTGTGTGTGTGTGTGTGTGTGTGTGTGTGTGTGTGTGTGTGTGTGGCATGCATGATTTTAGGTAAAATTTACCCA
>JAPMOB010236182.1:0-20571 GCA_029875015.1 Lepomis gibbosus
TGTGTGTGTGTGTGTGTGTGTGTGTGTGTGTGTGTGCGTGGGTGTGTGTGGGTGTGGATGTGGATGTGTGTGTCTTCAACAGGAACAGGCAGGCAGACAGCGGAGTGCCGATGTGTCAGTAAGGCCTCTGGGCTCCACAGCAGAGCAGGTAACAAACCTTCACTCTATTTTTTTTACCTACTTGTCATCCATCCCTCAATTTTTCATATGAGTCCGGGCAGGTGGCGTTTCTCTTGAAATATTCTGAATGTTGGCTGATTTGTGTTTTGTCTTAACTGCTATCCTTTCAGGAGGACTTTCTTTCTTTCTCTCTTTCTCTCTCTGTCTGTTTCTTGGAAGATTTCTATCTCATGTGATTGTCTCCTTTGTTTGTTTCTTTCTTTCTCTTTTGACTTCTTAATGTTAGTGTTTTCATAATTCCATACATTATCTGTTGCCTGTTTTATCTGTTAATGCTAACATGTGTAGGGAACGATGTAGCATCATGCTAGTGATATGGTTGCATCTTAATTTTTTACACTTAATTTTTGGGGGTTTTTAGAAAAGACATCTCCTTTAGGACTTTGAGATGGACATTTTTCTATATTTTCTGACATTTTATAGAGCAAGAGATTAATGTAGAAAATAACCAGCAGCTCTATCAATAATAAAAATAGTCAGCCCTAAAGTTGCAGCCCTTAAAAGATGCGGTTACTTCTGAGGTAGTGCCTTGTGATTTTGCAAAGCCGAAGCGAGAATTTGCTTTGATCCAAAGACTCAAATCCAAGAGGAATTGTTAGTGTAAGAAAGAGAGAGAGAGAGAGAGAGAGAGGCTAGTGTGCTGGTGTTGACTGGTCAGTGTCACTGACCCCTAGTAATATGAAAGGAATTGAAAGAGTGAGGGCAGATGATGAGAAAATGATTAGGACTCTACAGTGAAGCAGGGAAGAGGAGAGAAAGGGAAAAACTGAACAAATTGTCTTTTGATATTGTATATGTGTTAAAATGATAGAGGAAGAGTTTCAGGCATCAAGAGGATGTTGGGGCTGGGGACGTTTATCATTCAAGGAGACCCTAAAAGAGTGGAGTTTTTAATTCTGTGCTTGTCTGGAGGTCTCCAGGAAGGATTCAGAGAGGCGACAGTGACAAACACTGAACTGTACTAGTGGTGTCAGAGCTAGACAAGCTTTTAAGCCAATGCTTATCACAGCATGCCATCACTTTTGTTTAATAGCCTTCTCTCTGCGTCTCTCTCGCTCCTTCTGTCTCTGCTGATCCCAGCATGCCTTCTTTCCCTCCCTTTCTCACACGTTTCCTCTCTTCATCCCTCCCTCCGTCGTTCGCAGCGTGTAACCTCTTTCATTTCTAGCATCTCTCTTTTCGACTCGTCTCTCGGTTTTTCTTCCCAAAAAAATGTTACTATCTAATCTCAGTGGGGGTTTCTGACATACAAATTCACCAAAGCTTTCTCTTTTTCGTTTTCGCTGTCACTTCTCTATTTCTCAAACAGTTTCTCTCCTTCTCATAACTGCCTCCCCAAGTCCCTCATCTTTCAGTTCTTGTCTTTGGTCTTACATGCCCTCTGTCATGATGTTATGATTCTACCTTAAAAAGAGTTGCTCTATTTTTACACTCCGTAGCCTGTACTTTCATAAAATTAAAGAAATACAATATATCATTAGTTTTTTATTGCTGCAGCCCCATGCAACCCTACACAGATGGATCCACTGGTCTATTAAGTGTAACCATTACAATCACAAAAAAAAATATGACAGGATTTTTTTATTTATTTAATAATTTAAGATTACTCTTCATTTGGCTGTAAAATGTTCATCTCTAATACGCAATAACTCCAGTCACCTCCTTTAACTTCTCAGTCACTTTGGTACATTTTTCGAATCATCCTTAATATTTGTAAAACAGTAAGAGGATATCTTGAGACAGATCGTACAAACAGCCGCACAGTGGATTACCTGCAAAAGGACGCAACCTATTAAAAAAACAAAAAAGTCATTGTCATTGTTCTCAAAATGTTTAGCCGTGTTGATGATAAAGATAGGAAACATCCCTTTGGGAGAACTGTACATGCAGTGCTGTTTGAAGTCTTTCCTCACCTCCTGACGGTCCTGTCTCTTGTGACAGATTCTCATCCACATCGCAGTGGATATCCTCATCAATTCAGGACTAGGGATGGGTATCGCTACTCGATACCTTTATGGTACCCACCGAAACAGCCCAGTATCGAGTAGAATCGAAACATCTCCAGTCATACTTTATTCGATACTTTTTGTAGGCAGATCGCGGCAAAAAAAACACTAGTTGTATGGTTTTGCTTGCAGCCAAACACGCTGGCAACACACCAAAAGAAAGAGAAGAGCACTCCTTCGGCTGCGCTCTCAGGCATGTTTGTCACTGTTGCCAGTTTATCAACACAAGCTTAGTTTTCTGTTGGTTTCATCTTCTGGTATCACTAAACACTTCGCTGTACATTTTCATTTGCTATTCACGTCACTGATCGATCGCTGCGTTCCATCATCACTTTAAACGCTTTTGTGGCGCAGCAGCGATCAGCTTATTTTATATTATTGTACTTTAGTGACTTGTTTAAACAGACTCCTTACTCGTTTTCTACTTGTGACTGTCATCTTTATGGAGGTTTGCGACTCAGCACCAAAGGAAAAAGCACTTGCTGAGATCTTTCAATTCAGTTTATTGATCGAAAGTTAACAAAATAATTTGCGTTTGTTTACTTTCAACACGTATCAAAAATTACCTTAAATTCGTTTCCCACGACTTATTTAGTCACTAAACTATTTCACTCCTCCTCTCTCATTCAAATATAAAAAAATTTGCAAGCTGTCTTTCCCTGTGTAATAGTACCTGTGAGGATGAACTAATTAGGATGAGGAGCGATCTGATACAATTTCCCAATACTTTTCTGTAACAGTTATTTAAAACAAGAAAAAATAATAACCTTGCTTGTTCATAACAACAATAAAAATAATAATAGGCTACCGATCAACTTCTATGGCTTCAACAGGTGGCATTTTATTCAAAGTATAGAATGAAGTACTCTATTGGTATCAGTATCACTATAAGGGTCCTGGATTTGGTACCGGTGTCATAAAATTTTAAACAATACCCAACCCTATTCAGGACACATTTACTGAAAGAAAGTAAAATCTATAGAAAATATGCTTGACAGATTATGACAACGTGTTGAACTATTTTGCATTTAGTAACTGCAATGAACTTACGCCTTGATGTTTTGGTGGGTAAGATCGACATGGCATAGGCAGTTGATAATGTTGGAAACAGAAAACAGTTGTGCTGAATCATTTGCACAAATGTGGCAAAACATTTGCATTTTGTCAGAAGAATGAGAAATTGCTATTATGATAGGATGCAAGTGACTAACAATGTGGAGGTTGAACAAGTAGTTTTGAGAATTTCAATTCTGATCTGAGAAATGAACCAAAGCGACTGAGAGCAACCGGAACATAGATGTCGGATGTCCTTTAGTGTTTTCTGTTGCCATTAAGTTTGTAAACTTAACTTATTTTCATATATTTAGTACATATGAAAAGTTGGGCTTAGCTGAAAAAGAAAAAAACACCACCATTTTAACTTCTAATAAAGATACATTATATAGTTGTATATGAGTATTGCAGGACACTGTAAACAAACACCACAGAATTTAACCTTAGAAATGTCTGATGGACTAATTTGAGTGTTACCATTCTCACCATTCTTTAGAGAAAAATTAAATTGGATGACACATTGCAGATAGCTACCATGGAGTGTTTTGTAATATTGGCCTGGTTCCCAGGGACTAAGAAAGTTGATGCGTTACCATGGCTGAAGCGCTGATGTTAGTTAACACAGTTAGTTTGGCATGTTGAGTATTTGGACTGTGTGTCCTCTCTTTCTCAAGAAACAGCATTGACTCTCTGGTAGCAGCATTCACATAATGTCTAGCTGGCATGTGACCCTGAAAGTACCTTTAAAGGGTTAATATGCTAGAAGGGGTGAAATGGAGTGTGTGTGCTTGCTGGAGGGTTGAAAGTGTCTGCATGTATGTAGAACAAGCTGTGCAAATCAAGACAAACAACTGCTTTGTAACTTTATATTCATCTTCGCTGGGCTGTTTAGGCAGACCTGGAGCTCAGTGTAGGTGCTGATCTGCAGAAACTTTAAATCATTTTATGACTAATAGAAATAAATACAACATCTTGAAATAACCGGTCATCTTTTTTTATGAGTCCTCCTGCCAATATAAAATAGCTAATGATTCTGTTTAAAAATGTGTTTTCAAGACCAGTGTAACCCGAAGAAAATCAGAGTTGTGAGCTGTAGATGACAGTAGTGATTCTTTATTTGTGCTTTTATTGCATTTGTACTGGAGAAAGTCGCGCTTGCAAATCAAATTCTCAAGCCAGAGAACCAGCTGCTGTCATATGTCCAAGCTTCATTGCCAGCACTAGACTGACTGCAATTTTATGAATGTTTTCACATGTCGGTCTAATGTTTTACACCAAAGGAGGGACTCAGATCAGCTTCTTTCTTATGTGCTTTTTTGAAAATGTCACAGCAAGCTTGATGATCCAGTACAATGCTCTGTGAGGTCTCCATGCAGCAGCCGTGTCTTGTCTTGTCAATTTCTGTAGAAACTGGGAGTGTCCATTTTGTTTGCAGATGGAGTGAACGGTGTGAAGCACACTGTTGACTGCATTTGCATTGAAACTTGCAAATTCTTACGTGTACAATCAATCATGAAGAGTAAGTCATACATGAACTTAAGTATTACTCAGACCTCAAAGTAAGAGTAAAGAGTATTATCTCTTGTCGCTGTCACTTGTTCCTATATTAGAATATCGTGACTCACTGATTTGTGTCTGAAGTGATATTTCCTTCTCAAGTAAAATGTGATAAGCGAATATTAGACTATTTTACAGTATCAGAATGACAACCCAGGCATGCTATTTAAAAATATTGTCATTCAATAAAAAAATGAATTTAATCTCATGAAGAAGATTTGTCTAATCTTGTCAAGAGGGGTTGAAATCAAATCAGTCGAAAAATGACACTCGTGTTTTATAACAGGGCATGTGCTGTCATGATGTGTTTATGTAAAAATAGCTAACAAGATTATGGATGTAAATTCTGAAATACCTTGTGTGACAGCAATGGAAAATATATTTAAAATGACAAATTAAGACTAATAATACTGGTGTATTTATACAGGTATTGACTTTGCAACGACAGGGTTCAAGGTTTGTTCAATAAGTCGTGTAGTAAACAGTGTAGATCTTATTTCCTATAGACACTCCCAGGCTCGGTCAGTTTCTATGTTCTATGTGCTTTTCATGTTTGCTACATAGAGAGCCGTGGCTCCAAACCAGCTGCTTCAGCACAAGGCCCAGCTCGCCCAACCTCAGCTACAGCCGCAAGCCAGGCCCCAGCCTCTGGCTCAGCATCAGCAGCCCTCAGCGGGCAGGAGATCCCACCGCACCCTGCCCAAGGACCAAACCCAGCTCCTGTCGCTGCAGCACGACCACAGACACAGGGAGCGAGAGAGACAGAGGCAGAGAGAAAAGCCTGTGGCAGCTGTCCAGAAGCTAACTGCTAATAGTGGGAACACAGCTGCTGCTGCTGCTGCTGCTGCTTCCTCACCCAGCCGCCCTGTAAACAGCCAGTGCTCAGCGGTAAAACCCTGCTTTCCTCAGCTGTGTAGCAACCTTTATCACCTCTACATCCCACATCTGTCAGTCTGTCTCGTTGTCCCCCTTGCACCCTCCTCTCGTTCACTTTTCACAGTTTAGTGATTTATTTCTTCAGTTTTGTTCTCACATTTTCTTTTTTTTTTGTCATATTTATTGTCTTTACACCTTCCTCCCTGTACTTTTCCCCTACTTTTGGTCACTTCATCCTTGAGTTGACATATGTCTTTTACCTAAATGTCACAAAGGTCTGGAGAAAATAAGATAAATACTAGGCAGAATGTGCGTAACTGTGGGAGAAAACAAAGACATTTACCCAGCTGATAACATGTGGTTGTTATTCTTAGCATAACAGCTAAACCACACAAGGAGCATGAACAGGAAACAGACCAGTGCCGTTGCTATAAGAAAGCATTTTCAAACAGCTGAGAGTCAAAGGGCTTACTGTAGTTTTCTAAGAATCGTGTTTTGATTATTTATTTATTACTGGACTTGCTCCAGAACTCTGAGTTTGACAAATCAGATTATGCCGTGACAGTATGTGACGGTCAGCTTCAAAGCGCTTAAAGAAAAACACCGAGCCGTAATGTTTGTTCATGTGACACTGACGGATAAAAGGCACTCTTCTTATGTCTGGGCCAGTGTGTGTGTTAAACTTCTAAGAAATACTCTTAAGAACTTTTCTAAACTTTGACTTTGGAGTCTAAAAAGTTCAAGTCAAACTGAGAAGCTTAATATAAAGTAGTGTAAAATAATGAGCCAGTTGTTAAGTGTGATTCTGAAGTGCTGACTACAGTGACTTAAAAATATGGACTGTAATCATGTCTACCCACAGTGTCCAACATAAAGCACTGAATCAGCAAATAGCAGGCAACTAAAGATGACACGGCACAGCTGACTCACATCACTCGTCACAGTTTCATGCACACCTCGTCACGATTAGGACTACTCATCATTCCCTGCACCCAACAATATGCATGTCTCAGAATGTTGTAGCATGCAAAAGGAAATCTTATATATGATATGATGATTCGTAAAGTTAAATATCTGCTATTTGGGATATTAAAATCTTAAATGGAAAATTAAACTTTTTGAACAACTTTCAAAGTTTAATAGCAGAATCAGGGTTATTTGTCATTTCTAACTTTGTTTCTTATTCATCTTTCAAAATCACATAATAACAAAAATCAGATAATAATATAATAATTATTGCATATTTTATGATTGATATAGATGTAATGTTAATATGAACATTATATTCATGCTGAATCCATCATATCATCAATGTTTGTATCTTTGTAGGATTCCAAACACGCAGAGTCTTACATGTGTTTTATGTTTTAGATGGACCTCCAGGAGTCAAACCTTGCCAGGCTGCTTCTGGCTGCTGGTCTACCCAGCCAGGTGCACTCAAGGCTGGGCTCTGGGAGCAGCTCTAGTCCTTGTACTCCAGCCATGCAGAGAGCCAACCTCAATCAGGTATACACAATTATATGACATCACACATGCCCACTATTTCCTTTGAATGTATTGTATCTTCTCTGTGCTGTTTAAATGATGTTATGTTATAAGCCCTACTCTATTAGTAGCTCTACTAGCTCTTCTTTTCTATTTTCAAAGTTTGCCTAATATTTGTGAGTTGTTTTTTTTTTTTACAGACAATCCTATTTTTGAGCGCACTTTCTTGTGATTGTTCTCATTTTTGTGATGTGGCTAAAAGTGTGAATGTCCTTATCTTTTCCCAGAATGCCAATCTGCGCTCTAGTCGAGAAGCCGCTCACAGCAGCTCTATGTCAGATATGGCCATCTCCCCATTGTCCCCATTTTGCCCAATGTCCCCGACTGATGATGTCTTCTGGGACTCTGTCCCAACGCCTCCTAAGGTGAGCAAAAAGCTAACAGGATGATACATTACATGCCAACAGGTTAGATAACTTGCATAAAGGAGGCAATCGTTGAACTGATGTTGATTTTGTTTTACTGGCTCTCATCGAAAGAGGAAGTAGTTATTATTGCCATGCCAGGCGCAGGATGTAGCCTGCATCACATGAGGTTGGCATAATGTGTTTGTGTATGCTAAGCATCCTGTATTCTGGTTGCACAAAGCTAAGGAAGTGGTGCACACAGCACGAGGTTGGCACACTGTAGGTGTTCATATTTGTAATTTGGTGTACGTGTGTGTGTGTGTGTGTGTGTATTATGAGAGGAGAGCCTTACCTCGAAGCTTGTTATGTAGCGCCCTTAACTAAAATCATCTCTGTGATAAACACACCTTATTCACTCAAAAACGCATCATTTGCTCTCTCTCTTTCTGTTGCTTTCTGAATAACATCTCTGCTCCCCCGCTAGGTGTTGTACCAACAGAATATGCTGTTAGGTGTATTTACTAACAAAACACCATATGGAGTTGATAGAACAACTAATAACTACTACAGAGAGGAGGGGAGCCTAATAAAACTGTCTGTTTGCTATGTTATGTTGTTGAACTAACAGGAGGCCATATGGAGTCGATAGAGCAGTTAATAACTCACTACTCTCTCTCTCTCTGCAGCTGCAGTGTGGCAGCTTTAAACTATAACTACTTTTGGGGACCTGCACCGCAATAGAGTGTGACAGTAATGTGCTGTCGCAAAGCCAGGCGTTGATGAGTTTTACAACTTTATGAATTCAAATCATTTTACATAAGCTTAAATAGTCTTAAGCTCAAGCTGAGGGCTCTTTGATAATTTTAATTTCATGTGTGTGCCAATAGTAGACACAAAGCTCAGTATGCGCACGCGTGTGTGTATTAATGGGGAGCCAGTTGCGCCTTGTCAGAAGGATGATGGGTAGTCCCATCCTCCCTTCCTGCTCTGCTGGGTGTGTCTTCCTCTCTGTAACTGGGTCATGTGACCCAGGAGATGAAAGGTCAAAAAGTCACCAGCTGGTTGGTAGGACTGGGAGTTTGAGAAGAATGAAATGTTGAAAAGAGAGTGCTTTGCAACACTCACACAGATCGATCTGGTATTGATTTCACAATGCCGCTCTTGTCATATCATGAATCCAACAGTGTTGGAAAAAGGTTAAGAAATATCCCTGACTCGGATAATATTTCCACACCGTAATAAGATTTGGACGGGGTTTTGGGGGAGTTTAAAGGAGCAACATTGAAATGTGAAGAAATAGCAAAGCCAAAAGGTCTCATTAGATTCTCAGTAATAAAAATCTCCCAGTGGGTTATTAAAGATTTTATTGAACTCTGCTCTACAGCCTTTCGGGCACTGTAGAAGTTGTTGTACATAAAGGTTTCATAACCACAGAAACCTTCTTATAATTAGCTGAAACCCTGCTTGGCTAGACATGAGATCCTTGTAAAAATCCCTGTCAAACAAGCAGTCACCTCCAAAATACTGCCATCTTTGTATATTGAGTTTTAACGCTGTGCAACTGATTTTTCTTCTTCTCTCTGTCTTGTGTAATTCCAGGTCCCAGAACGCACTACCTCTAAGTTCTACTGTCGAGAGCTGGTGATGGGACACAAGAGGGCCGCTTCAAGGTAGACCACAACTACACTGTATGCACACTAAACATAGAGACGTGTGTTGGTTTTGAATGTTGGTTTTTGACTTAATGTCACTTTATGACACTGGATGAAGCGACTGTGTAAGGAGTTGCTCTTTACAGGTAAATTATCAGCCGACTCTGTAGTCCCATTTAGCTCTACAGACTGTTGTAGCGTTTCTCAGGTCATTGTTTTGGTTTTACAGCGTAACTTAAAGGTCATAAACCTTGTTTCCAGCAGCAGAATGCAGCTGTTTTCATTTGAAAGCTCTGATAAACTCACTGTACGCTGCCCAGCACCAAATGACAAACTGTGTAGAGGTAGGTTCATCCTACCCCAAACAATAAACTAATGGGCCTACACTTTTACCACAGTTTTTCTTTTGCATATCCCACTCTTGAGCCATGGCACCTCTGACTCATCTGTTTTTCCTCTGTTTTAAAGAAACTCAACACTAGTACTAATAGTACACTGTGTAAATGGACTGAATCAAGCTTATTCGAATCATGAATTTCAGTGCTGTCTGCAGAATGACAAAATTACTGAATCAGTTTGAGGAATAGTTGCTTAGTTTCACTTAAAACTCCCATATAACAATTTAAATAAAGAAGCCATATTGTACAAATTTTACTTAAATTTTCTACCAGCTGATCTGTTAATAAGGAAGAATCTAACTTGCTAACAGTGAGGTGTTTCTTGACTGAGTACCTACCAGCTAATTTAGCAAGTATCAGCCAAGCGTTGTTTGGCAGCAGAAAGACGCATAGCTACGGTCTGTCCTTATATTGGAAACACGAGAACCCCAACTAACATTAGTCTTAAATGGCATGTGAATGTAAATTTGTAACCTCTGGTATTGTAACCATGCTATAAGAAGGGTAGTTCTTTAACACAGAGTTTTCCTTTCAGCTAGAGAGAACCGTATTTATTATGAGGCTTTATATCACACTACAATTCAGCATACTGGCATACACTGTTAGAGAACAATCAGTCATGGGTAGATCCGATTAGTTAAGCTTGGATGGATTTTTTTGATGATTAGATGTATACCATTGATCACAGTTCACACTGTCTGCCTCGCTCGGTGTGTGTGTCTCTTTCTCCATCTAGTGGCAGTCCAGTGTCTGTAGCAGATAAAAGTGGAAGATCTGTTCCTCACGGAGTCTCCTCTACCAGCAGCAACCACCCAGGTCTGTGCAACCCTAACTCAGCACCTGCTGTATGAGCAATAATAGCAAAGTCCCGAAAAGTACAAGTTTGTAAACTGTGGTCATCGAGATACAGTTCAGTCCTTTCTGGTGGCTTCAAGTCGTAGTTTGGCTCACTGAATTGGAGACTTGTTTCTCTGTTTGGGTTCCTGCATGACAAGAATTAGAGTCTTCATTGTCTTGACCTCAGAATTTAACTGTTATATGCAGTAGTGACGGAGCCCCAGCATGTACAGCCTTCTTTTCTACAACAGATTCAAATGTGAAAGTCATAATATGCAGTAAACGTTATTTTTGGGATGATTTTCTCACGGGTGTGGCACTGGTGTGAACTAATGCTGTGTCTGTGTGAGCTCATTGGTGTGTGTGAAACACCAAGTCATCGGTTTCTCATCTTAACCCGCACAGCCCCGAACACACATATGGCGAGCCTGTACACGTGCTCACACCCCCCCCCACACCCTAAACAATAACCTCATAAACCACACCAGATACATGCAGCCACACCAAGCCCACCACACGCTCAACAGTGCATGCACTTACTATAAATTAGCGACAGCGCACAACGCAGAGTAATGAGATCAACGCGTGCCCTCGCTACCTGGGTGAAGACATCTAGCGAGAAAGAAACAATTTGTCTGTGAGACAGGGGAAGCCACTGTGGTAGCCAGTGGGAGACAGAGAGAGGAAGACGAGGAGGATATGTCTAGTATTTTAAAGTTTCCCTCTGTATGTAGCTGAGAGGAAACAACTTTTGATGCATCCCACTCAGTTTGGCTGCTTGCCTCTGCCTTCTTTGTTGGGAGCCACAGAGCAGAGATTCTTCTAGAGACTCATATAGCTTTACTTTGGGAAAAAGCTTTTAATCTGCTCATGATGTGCTGCTTTCCTCGCTGAACTATGCTGTTGTTGGAAAGAAAATTGGTAGCATTTATATATATAACTTGATAAAATTGATTATGATGCATTAGTTTAATGCCATTGGTATCTCAGGACTTTATTTCCCATAAACCTCTTTGATTCATTTAACCATTGCTTTTTTTGGTATGTGGTGAAAGAAGAGTGGCTTTTTCCTGTTTTGTGCTTTCATACTTTCATACTTGTTTTGCGTTAAACAGTAGCAGTAACTTTAGTTTTTAAGCCAGTGTAGTAATCCCACAATAAAGACAATTCTGGTGCCATCTTGTGGCAACTTGAAACGCAACCGATCCATTAATATGACCACCGTTTGTCAACACATTAAAGCTGCTCTAATCAATACTTTTATATTAACAACGGATCAAATGACTCTGTGTAATCTGAATGGGGATGCTTGAGGTGACAGAGTGGTCCTGAAGAATTATCACCCAGCTCTGCAGTTCCTCTCTGCTCTGCAGGGCTTGTTGCACTGCTCCGAGTTGCCCAAAAAATGCATTAACACAGGATTAAATCCTGTCAATACATTTATTTCAAAAGCCAATTTCTCTTTTTCTAATGTGCTTTCTTATGACAAGATGTTTGTGCAGTGTAGTGACTGTGACTGAGGGTTTGCTTTTGTTTTGGGTCCATTAACAGTGTCAGTGCTCCAACATACTCTAGCTCCCCAATTACAGTTTGTGGTTGTAAAGCTATCAAGTACAGTGATACACAATTTAAGATCCCATTTAGAGGCGAGCAAATGCTGCCGTTTTGACAAAGGCCCCATTTGTCTATAGTAATTATACTTCTCACCTCTATTGTTAATGTGGTAGGGGTTCAGCGGATTGCTTAACAACCCCCTGCTGCTAATTTCACACTACAGAACTGCTACTAATGTGAGTATGTGTTATGTGTGTGTGTGAATTGTAGGTTACTTTAAGCTGGAGAGTCCTCTTCTACCGCACCGTCTACAGCAGCACAGGAAGGCACAAGAAAACGTAACCAGCGGACATTCACAAGTAAATCAAGAGTCTTTCTCCTTGACATTTTGACCAGATTCTGCCCTTCTACCACACGTTGTACACATGCAGACCTGAGTACTCTGACGTGTGTGTCCATGCACGACGGTAACATTATCAGAGAAATCAGCTTCAGCTACGTTGATTAACAGTGAGGAGCGTGACAAAACACCCCTTCCCCTTCCCACATTATATCTGAGTATTTCCCCGTCTTCTTTAGATCAACTAATGTACTGCATTACATAAAAGTCTTATTTTTTGTTTCTTTTCCCTCCGCTCGATCTTTGATCTTCTGACTCACCTGACCTCATTGACTCATATTGTTCCTCACTTCCATCACGCAGGGTGGAAGATCCGCAGAATACTCCTCTTCCAGTGACGAGGTCGGCAGCAGCGATGATGAAGAGAGGATCAGGTGAGACCGTCATAATTGGATTGTGCTTATTATATTGTGAAAAACGTTCCTGAAAAACGTACGCCATGCATTTCACCCAATCTTTCCTTTCGATACAACAAATTAACAAAGAAGTCAATTCTTCAGGGTTTCCAAACAACAGAATTAAGAAACAAGACTTGTTGCAAGACGTACAAATTGTGAAACCAATATGAGGAATCGGAAACAATTTTGATTAAACAGTCTCTTTGCATAATTCTTTCTGCTGAGAAAGCCTGTATGTGGAAATGTTTGTGCTGACTACCAAGGCTAAGTCAGACCCAAAACACTTTGACAGGTTTAAGTGCAGGATTAAAATTCTGTGGCTTTTAGGATTTATTGGTAATCTAAACCTTGAAAATCAAAAGAAAGAGAATTGTATTATCACCGTGACGCATTTGTGTCAGCTTATGGGAAAGCTAAATACATTATTAAAATAGTGTTTATTGTTATCGACGTAAATTCTCTTCTGGTCCCACTTTTGATCCCAGGAAGTTAATCTGCCTTATTTGCTCTGCCATCGATCTTGAGGATGTATCGATCTTGTTTCCAACTAATAAATTCAGTACCTGCAGTCAGACTCTGGTCTAAAATCTTGACCTGTCTGTGTGTTTCAAGGTCTGGCCTGTCCAACGGAAAGGGGAAATATTTCAGAGGAATACCTGATGGCATCGTGCTGCAACCTCACCACAATCTTAACCAGGTACCCTGCACACACACATCCACACACTGCTCCGCTGTTTGTCCTCCAAACTCGTGAATGCATTTTTATGTTTAACAGCTAGAGGGTGCGATGTCCACACTGTTAGAAGGCTGATGTAGATGGTGGAAGGTTAATTAATGACTAGTAGAGAGACACGGCCAGCCATTCAAATCTGACAGCATGCCGCAGAAATACATTCACCACAGCACCACTTCGTCCCTATGTGTGTTCTACAGATTTCTCGGCTCGGCTCAGATGACACCTACCTGCTACCCGACCTTCTGCAGAAAACCTCCTCCTCTAGTCCGACCCATAATGCAATGGGCCAGCAGCAGCGGACACGTGAACTCAACTACTCCCAGTCACCCACAACCCCTCGGTCCCCCATACACCAGGAACTACATGTGAGTTTATTTTGGAGGAATGTATCAGAGAGACACAGATAGGGCTGATAGACCTGCGGGAACGCACACATGATTTCTCTTAGTGATTTTTTTAAAATGTTCCTTTTCCTCTTGACTATCATTCACATCATGCAGCAGCTATGTTTGGAAATGATGTATTTAATCAAGACAATAAAGAATGTCCATGGTGGGATGTCATCGAGTATTGGCAAAGTTTTAAAACGTAGAAAATAAGAGGGTGACGATGGTGCAGGGGATAAGACCCATGCCTCTAGTGTGAGAGAACCAGGCTCAATTCCCACTGCAACATCCACCAATGTGTCCTTGAGCAAGACAATTAACCCCTAGTTCAGTGGTCGGCAATAGGCGGCCAGATTACTTTGACAGCAGCGGATCAAACGCTGGGAGGCACACACACACTGAGCACACGCTTTACTGCGAGCATAAGTGCACTTATAAGTGTTTTACAAGGGAGGAAAAAAAACTGCGCAGCTTGTTGGTATTGAACATACAACTCTTTTAACAGCAGTCCATACTCTAATGACTGAGCTGAACGTGCACAAGACCAGGGTTTGAAATAATTTGACTATGTTCTGGCCCGATGCCAGACTTATTTGCCGTCCCCTGTTCTAGTTTCTTCAGAGGCGTTTGACCTCTGACATAAATAGCAATTGTAAGTCGCTTTGGATAAAAGCATCAGCTAAATGACTAATTATAATTAGAAGATCATATCATTTTGATAGGACTGAATAACCTCACTATATTAGAGATAATTAATTATACAAGTATATTAACATCGTTTATGAGATTTAAAGCATTGTCCACATCCAAGGGTGTTGTACTTCAAGCATGTGGCTAGTTGCATTGGTTACATTTGTCCACCAGAGGGAGGTGGTGGCGCATTAGTTAGGGATTAGTAGTCATATGATTTCTCTTAATAGTCTAAAAATCAATAGTTCATTAACATAAATGTTCTTACTTTTTTTCACATGCACTCTTGTATTCGTACAAATTTAGAACCATGAATGCATTTGTAGTAATAATGTTTAGAGACTGAAATAAAACAAAGCTTGGAAGAAGAGTTGATGGTGATGTTAAAAGGTCACAGAGGAGTTGTCACTGATCTGTGAAGCTGTGAATAGGATTTGTGATTTTGCGTAAGAAGCCAAAACAACAAAAAATGCAGTGGAGTGACAGTTGGTCTTTATGTTTTTCATCATCAGGCTGTCGGCAGTCCCACTGGTAAAAACGCCTCCTCATCTTCCTCTTCCTCCTTCCTGTCCTTCATCGATCCAAGATTGATCCCCATATCATCGCCGCCACAGAGCCCTAGTGAGTGCATTAACCACACACAGTTTACTTAGACTCACACATAGCAGTAGAGTTTTACTCTTGGGCCCTGTCAAGAGACTGTACTCATGTAACTACACCATGCGCTGTTAGCATTTTATTTTTCGTCCCTGTGTAGCGGGCAGTAAAGGTGAACCAATCAAGAGAGAGAACCACAGGAAGGGCTCCGTGGTGAATGTCAATCCAACCAACATTCGCCCACAGAGCGACACTCCAGAGATCCGCAAGTACAAGAAGAAATTCAACACTGAGGTTCTCTGTGCTGGACTGTGGGGTTTGTAGTTTTATTTTGTTTGTGTTTTAAATATCTAATTGGAGGAGTGATTCGTTGTTCTGTGTGTGGATTTCGAGTGTGTGTATTGTAGATGTGTTAAGAAATGAACAAAAGTGCTCTGTTAAATGTTTTGCTCTAAACCATGGTGAACAGATGGTGAGCTTTTTTTAAATTTTCATGGCAAACAAACTTTATCGACTTTTTTTTTCTGGCTACGTCCAAGCCAGAAGCTAGCATGGCATCATTGGACAATGTCTCTCCATGTGTTGTTTGTTTTGGAATTGACGCCAATGTACAGATGTACTGATGTCTCACAGACAGATGGATGCATGACACAGCATGTTAGTGGTGGGTGGGGTGTAAGGTCTGTGTCTGTTTTGTCCTGTAGGTGTGAATCTGTTGGTGGGGACGGAGAATGGTCTGTGGCTGCTGGATCGAAGTGGTCAGGGGAAAGTCTACTCCCTCATCAGCAGACGAAGGTTTCAGCAGATGGACGTGTTGGAAGGACTCAATGTGCTGATCACTATATCGGGTACATAAACTGTACATTTTACTTGCCCCATGCAGTGAAACAGACAGAAACAACAAACAGTGTAATTCAGCCACCAATCATACAGTATACAAAAAAATCAAAATCAGATAATTAGAAATATTAGAGGTGGAGAGGATTTCTAGAAATATAAAATTGACAAAATATAAAGGTTATGGTACAGCTCTATGTAACTAGGTGAAAGTGCAGGAGGACATTGCTTTCTGTCTGTTGGTGTTTACTCATTCACCCCACAGAGAGTTATTTCAACCAAGCTTCATCTGCACAGGATTCACTTTCATCCTTCTCTCCATCTCTCTTTCTGTGTCTGTAGGTAAAAAGAACAAGCTGCGTCTGTACTATCTGTCCTGGTTAAGGAATAAAATCCTACACAACGACCCAGAGGTGGAGAAGAGACAGGGCTGGACCTCAGTAGGTGATTTGGAGGGCTGTGTACACTATAAAGTGGGTGAGTACAGTTTGTGATTTTTTTATTTCCCAAACTAACATATGTAAACCTTTTATTGTGTGAGTGGAGGTCTCTGAGGGCTACATGCACAGTATGTTAAAGTAATCAGGTATCAGCTTCTAAAGGTCTGTTTGTCCGTCTTGTTTCTTCAGTGCGTTACGAGAAGATAAAGTTCTTAGTGATTGCCTTGAAGAATGCTGTGGAGGTGTACGCCTGGGCCCCAAAACCATACCACAAATTCATGGCCTTCAAGGTTGGTATCATTTAAATAAAGTATCAAATGTATTTTCTGTGTTGTCAGTGTCAACAAGTTTTGGGAGCTGCTTGCCCCATCTGTAATGACAGTGTAAGCAACAACGTGTGCTGTGAACACTACAGTGGAAATTACTTTCCTGTAGTGTACTTTCTTTTAGCCACATTAGCAGCAGGGCTAGCTGCAGGACTTTGGTCTGCAGTGATATATCTGAAATATTAGATGGATCGTCACGAAGGTTGGTACAGACTTTTGTGGTCCCTTAAGGATGGATCCTAATGACTTTGTGGTTTCATCTAGTGCCACCATCACACCTCCACTTTATGCACATGAGCAGTGAACTGTAGGCAGCAAAGTAAAGTTTAGACTGATGAAAGCTGAGCAAAGTCTAACGAAGCAGAGTGAAACCTAACAAATAGAATCTGAAGATACCTCAAGCATATGGAGGTAAAATTCAACCTGCGCAGCTAGATTGAGATCTCTAAAGTAGCTAAACCACCACAGCCAGGTTAACAGTAGTGCCCTCCATTGTCTTTCCCGTTCTTACCACATCTTTAGATATCTAGGACAAAAAAAATCTGAAAATCTAATAAGGTCACTTCCACAGCCAGACACTTGCACATACACGTAGACATGACACATCCAGGCTGAGAGTCCTACACACAGATTCTCAGCAGAGACCGTGTCCCATTTCTTCGCGTCCTTCGTGGTCTGAGCTACTTTTCCACGCTACGTAGTTTAACCCTCTCTCCTCAGAAAAGGCCAAAAATATCCTACCTTGTGGAAGTAATAGCACGGCTATCTTAGGATGCCCATTTTTATGTAACTCCTCTTCAGGTTGTCAAAGTCAACTGCTGATTAATTATTGATGGAGCCGTTCCAGTTCCAATACTAGTGCCATAGTTTATTTTTTAAAAATGTACTAAGTTGTTTTGGTAATGTGTGTGTTTGTCTACCCAGTCATTCAGGTCTCTGCCTCAAAAACCCCTATCTGTTGACCTGACAGTGGAGGAAGGTCAGAGGTTAAAGGTCATCTACGGCTCCTTTTCTGGCTTCCACGCTATTGATGTAGACTCTGGAACGCCTTACGACCTCTACCTGCCTACACATGTAAGATATTCATCTGTATATTCTTTACGTTCTATATGTTTGCTGATTCATCTGGTTGTCTGTCTAAAAAAATCCACACACCTCAGGGCGTCTTCGCAAGCGATTCCCCACCTGACATGCTAACATATCCTTAACTTTTTTAAACAGCTACGTATTTCCCCACAAACCATTTGTGTCACTTCATTAGCTGCACATACCACCAAGCTAACTTAGCATTTCAAGCTAATGTTGCAACTCGTTGATTAATGTCAAGTTCAAGAGAGTGAGATCCTTTCCCCAGCAACTGCATATGTAATGCCTACATATATAGATTTTTTTAATGCAAATGCTTTATTAAATGTTTAGAGATCGCTGAGGCTGTACATGATTTAGGCATCATTATCTCTGGAACTGGAGCTCTCTGTTATACCTGACTTTTACTTTACTTTCTATCCATCAGCTGTGTATCTTTCTGTTCAGCCATCTCCCCCACTCTCTCTCTCAGGATGCACTCCTCCCCCTCCTCCTCCCACTCACAGACTGCGGATGTCAGTCATTGGTCTCCTTTATTTTCTCCTGTTTTCCTCATTCCACCTTCCTCCACTCTCCTCCCACCCAGACCACAGCTGTCAAACACTTTTCTCTTCCTCTTTAATCCTTCTCTTCTTTTCCACCTCCCACTCTTTCATCTAATGTGGTATTGTTTCGTTTGCTCATTTTCTCCTCATTTTCTCTTTTGCTACATTTACCAAACTACCCTTATGATCACTCGCTCTCTTGCTCTCTCTCTCGCTCTCTCTCTCTGTTCAGTCTGTGGGCAGGTTCAGCTGACGACAGAATGCTGTGAATAATGTTCACTTTTCTATTAAGACAGTATTTTATCCCTCATTTGGCATTTGAACTTTCCGTTAAATTGTAGAAGTTAATGACTTTGGTAAGCCCTTAACTTTTAATAATAATAGTAATGATAAACTTTATTTGTAGAGCACTTATAAAACAAAGTACATTAAAAAAACATTAAAATCATTGAATCAGCAGATAATAAAATACAACAATAAAATGACATAAGATGCACAAATTAAAGGGAAATTAAAATAAATAAAAGGGCTAGCATATCAGATAAAATCAGAAAGTTTTCAGGCGAGACTTAAAAGAAGACGCAGACTCCGACATCCTGATGTCCTCAGGCAGCTTATTCCAGAGCCTCTGGGCCCAGACCGCAAAGGCTCTCCAAAGATCTCCACGTGTTTTCAGCCTGGACTCAGGGATGCACAGAAGACCCCTGCCGGAGGATCTCAGGCTACGCACAGGATCGTAAGGGGTTAAAAGGTCAAGGCTATATTCTGGAGCCAGACCATTAAGAGCTTTAAAAGTAATCACTGGATTTTGTGCAAAAAGAACAAAAAACTTTTGAGTTTTTGAGCACATTTAAGCTGCCAAAAATGCACTTCATTTGCAGAAAGAAGAAGAAGAAAAAAATCCTTCACTTTCAACAAGGTCTCATCCCCCAGTTAGCAAGTTCGTGAATATGTGGGTTGACTGCTTTTGGTGGCTAAACAAATCAGACATTTCCACCGCATTAAGAAATGTGTATTTGTATTTCCAAGATGCAAACTTGCTTGAGGTAAAATGACTTATGGAAGTCTGTAAAACTTCAACTTTGTCCATCCCCCCAAAAGGTTTGTACAAATTCATTTGGGTCTTTGAATGTGAAAAAAATCGCCCACTGCTGGTACAATTAGAGACAGAGCAGATCACTCTTTTCCCTCTCCTCTGCTGTATGTGGGCAAGTAAAGCCCGCTGGTGAGTCATATTCACTTTCAGATTCTGACACATTCTATTTAATATGCTTTCTGCAGAAACTAGAGGTTCGAGGCTCAGGATATGACAGAGAATTTAAACTTTGAAATATTTTAGCCTGCTTTTTTACGCAATATAAAGTGGAACCAGCACGGCCACAGTCGTCGTACTGTCGGTGGACTTCACCAGATTCTGTCACATACTGGGCATTGATATGGTGTTGAGTGGGTGGCTGGAGCAGAGAGCAAGGTTCCTCTGGTTTCTATGGTTTAATGATTTCTAGAACGAGCTTTCAGTCATTTTGTGATACTATGGTGACGAAGTCAGTGTTATATTTTGGATCTTTGCCATAGCCGAGATCAACCTGAGAACCTTTATGACTGGATGATTTATATATTACATGTTTACAGTGAGGAGGTAATGCAGTATGCAGAGTACTAATAACTTTCGTGGATCTAGACATGGGTGTTAATATGCCTGCTATCTGGTACACTGAAAGCAATGGAGTGTCACTTTGGAGTTCTTTGCGAAATACTTCACTTGAAATACTACCTGTGACCCTGTACGCAGGATAAGTGGCGACGGATGGAACGGTCTTTTTCATTTTTGCTTGGTTCAAAATATTCTTCATTCAGAATTTTTGTTTTGTTTTCTGGCTCTCATTCATGTTCCCTTTCTCTGGCTCATTCACTCTTTCACAAACACACACACAAACACGCACAACCCCAACCACCCTTAATGTGTGCTACTTTCTATAAGCATGGGGGAGTTGGAGCTAGAGAGGTAGAGAGACGAACATACGACAAGAGAAATAAGCTCTAAAAATATACCTCCTGCTGTCCTCCTTCTCTCTCGATCATTAACTCTGTGTGTGTGTGTGTGTGTGTGTGTGTGTGTGTGTGT
>JAPMOB010236184.1:0-22599 GCA_029875015.1 Lepomis gibbosus
TCTTTTACATTTTATATTTCAAATAGAGGTTAAAAACCAAGCAAATATCGGCCAAAATAAATCGGCAGCATTAATCAGCCGACCCGGATTTCAAAAGATCGGTATCGGCGTGAAAAAAAACATATCGGTCGACCTCTAAACTGTACATAGACAAGAAAGGTGAGAATCGTACCCAAACAGACCGCGTGTGTCTGCGATGATCAGCTTGATTCCTTTACTGTGGCAGAACTCTCCCAAATGCTGCTGCTCATCCAGAGTGGAGTTAGTCAGCACTACCACCTAGGTTGCAGAGTGAGACCAATTTAAATCATCAACTTTTCTTTCCTTTCTGAATGCTGAAGTGATTGGGGCACTAGCTTCTGCAAGTTATACCTGGAACTTGGTCAGGTAGTCTTCAGTGAGTGTTCCAGTGTAGGCGGTCACAGGAACGTAGTTGTTGAGTTCAGCCAAACGGAGCTGACTCACCTCTGCTCTGTTCTTTCCCAGGTCCTCTTCCCGAAGGTAAAACTGACAAAAATATACAAAAAAATGTCAGGGAAGAACTGGCAGTCAACCAAGTATTAACTGCCAAACACGGCAAAACAAAGTGAAAAAATGTTTTGTTTTTTTTACAAGTGAAAACTACTTCTGTCCATACTAAGGTTTTCAGGTCATTAGGGAAAAGTTATCCCTCCCACACAGAAATAACACACAAGCTAAATATTTCTCTCAGTTGGTTGACAAATGGGGGCAAAAATCACAGTTGTCATTTAGTTATGGATAGAGTTAGAATTTAGTCACTTCACTTGATTACAGCAATAAACCTCTGTTATGTCACCTCCTAATCCAGATAATAATTTAGCCAAATACACAATCAGTAAGTAAGTGGCTGTACCGACATTCAAAAAGGAGCAATCACAGATTTGGAGGCGACACAGAACTGGCGTCCTCCAGGGTTTATGCAGCTTTTTAAAGTCAAGAACTACTCAAGGTAGAAAAACAAGTCTCTCCTCTCTCGCCTTTATCACCACATTTAAAATTTCTGAATGTCATTGTGAAAGTTTCCAGAAATCCTTCATACCCACAGCAAACACTGTATTGTTACTTTTTTTTTTAATCAGCTGTTCATTTTAACTTTGATTTTATGTTTTGATTTGATTATGATTTAATGCTTGCCAAATATCCAGAGTAAGGAATCAGAGGACTTCTCTAGCTATAAATGAATGTAGCTCCTCGCTGTAGCCATTTTTAAATTATTTGTTAGTCCACCAGTTGTCATTAAAACATCTGGCATACTGCTAAAGTGATAAACTTAGTAGCTCTAGTAGCTGAGGAGCAGGTAAAAGTAGTGATCTAGCAACCTTCAATATGCATCCACATACAGCGTCAAACGTCAGAGGACGCACAAGTATTAGGAGAGCAAATGGTCGACCTCATGATGCTGAGTTTACTCCAAATATAGAGCGGAACAGAACTCCCATTTAAGTCAATCTAGCTCCAGGCTGCTCTGCTCAGTGTGTCCAGGAGACAAACAAATATGACAATGTGATCTTTTCACTTCAATATTACAGATTTTTGTTTACATGAGTCTGGGCATGTGATTGGTAAAGGGAAAAAACCAAAGCACATTCTTAAGCTTGATTTATACTGCTGTGTATGGTATGGCCAGGCATTTATAATTGTATACTCTGCAATTACACCCCCAAACACTAGTCAGCAGTAGCACTACAGCGTCCACTGTGTTGACTTTTGCCGGCTGAGCAGGCTAACTTCCGGTTTAGGCCTCTGCTAACATGAATGGGGGTAAAACTGTATACGTGTTGCAGGTGTAGCCTTTTCAAATGTTATCGACCAAGTGGATCACATTCTGATAGTGAAACAAGTCCTTTTGCTCAGGTTGTGACAGTCAAATACATTGATCCACCGTGGCGAGTCGCTCTTTTGGCCAATCACAGTGCTTACGGTCCGTGTTGACTTGATGTGTAGTTACATTTTTGAGGAGGTGCACGTCAGGCTATGCCATAGGTAACGGCGGAGGGTAGGGGGGCTACGCAGAAGTATAAATTGCACTTTATCGGACGGGGTCTTACTCACACTGGTTCTTTGTCATTAGTAACATTTTTTTTTATTAAATAAAATTTAAAAAAAATTCTAATAAATAAAAACTAATGAATTAAATATAACTAAATGTTTCTAAAGCAGCAACAGTATAGCTCACAACAGCAATTTCGCTATATAAATTCAGTAATCTCACTGGAAACAAATTTAAGATCTCAGTAAAATGAATAATATTTCTGACATCAAAATACTGAGTGAAGTTAAGAAAAAATTAGGAACACATTCATAGCAGTTCTTCCTGTCCTCCCTCCACTGCCAGCAGGAACTTCTTGCAGAGAGGAGGGAGTACTTTGTAACAGCCATCAGCAAAGTTTACAAGAATTTGCAAAATTGTAAGATTCATGGCAAACTGAGATAAACAGTTAAGCTATATACAGTACAATAATTCACTATTAGCGTACCAACAACAAATGCAGACAAAGCAGCTTCTTAACACCCAACCATGTCTTTGCAAGGAATGTCACTGTTAAAATATGAAAATGATAGTAGGTTTATCCAGTTTAAAGAGTTTTGTAAACATGTGTTTTTAGATGAAAAAAAACAACAACATCAGCTTGACACTTGGCAAAGTTAGCCAAGTGTGAACATGGCCAGAGATTTCATGGCCGATTTAAGGCTATTTCAAAAAGACACTTGGGTAAATGCCAGGAGTTGAAATAGAAATGTTGGAGAGCACAAGGTTAAATGCTGACTGAATGATCACAGATACAGGTCTAATCACAATCATACAATTCTGTAAGGTCATAAAGAAAGCCTCCTGACTGAACACCTGAGCCCAATAGTCACAGTTATCTGCCGGGCCTTAAATAGACACATCAGAATTCAGGGTCTCAGTCTGATAGACGTAAACAATCTCTCCACTGTAATGATGGCCCAAAACAGGCTTTAGCGTGACCATGATTATGACCCAGGGAGCGGCCACCCACTGATAAATCTGGGTCAGCCCATGGTTAGCAAGGGTGGGGGTGGGAGCAGTCCTCTTTTTTTGGATGGCAACAATACAACAACGAGTGACTCATAACAGACAAAGCCATCTTGCTGCACCTTGGAAAGACTATGGAACACCAGATGAATTTCCAATCAAGTACAACGACAACGCATAACCAATGTCTGTATGACTGAATTCCACACACCTGAGAGGAGAGGTCTCTCCATTCTGCAACTCCTTGGTCGTGCACAGTGACGCCTCTAACTCCTCCCAGGATGACGTTCTTGGCAATCTCCACTCCAAGACCTCTCATACCAGATACAAGGACACTGGAGTTCTGCATGCGCTTCATGGCATCATGGCCCAACACATAACTGCAGCGGGAGAGAAAGTATTGCATCAGTACAACTATGCACTGTTTAACAACCAGCCCAATGATAAATAATCAATGTGTCAGCTCGTTTTCATTCAAGAGATTTAAGACTTACAGTTGTCTGGAGTACAGGCCTTCATCGATCTCAGCATCATTGCCATTCTTAGCCATGCCCTGAGGAGACAACAGGGGTTAAAATTAGTTTATGTAACAATTTTTTTTTTAAAGCAAAAGGTATATAGTGTATGTGTCCATGTTTACGTTGGCCGGTGTGTGGGATAGATCAGTTCTGACAGAGTTAGAGGAGGAGCAGTGGGATCCCGTCTTCGTCTCTGTTCCTGACAAGCGACGCTTCTTGGACAGCGGCGAGCTGGACATCTGTGCACAAAAACACAGTCATATAAGGCACAACATAATTTCCCCTCTGTCAAATATCCATGGTAAATTAATTAACACACATTTGTAGCTTCAAGAATTAAATGAATCGAGCAGACAAACGGTAACACATCGTCTACATGCTTGCATTCGATGGAGGTTTTCAAAAGACAATGGCTTCAAATTCAGATTTAACTTAGTGGAAAATATATAACTTAATGCTATGGATCCATTATGATGAGCAACCCAGTCCACCCTCATGTTGAAGAGAAAGGATTTCTAGTCTAGGGAGCAGCTGGGCTGGCTGCAGGCCAAACACAAATCTGCTAGAAAACGAACTGAGCCTGGGAAGAGACATGAATAGCAGCATTATCAGTTCTTTTCATGCTCAGAGACAGCACTGGCTTGTTTATGTACTCCTATTGTTTATTATACCGGTGTTTAAGGGCCGCCAACATCGTTTCAACAAAAAAAGCTGAATCATTAAAACTTCACTGCGGTAAAGTGAGCAACACCTCATGGTGGATCGCAGGTGGAGACACGGATGGCACAATGGCGCTGGAACTATCCTCGGTATTAAGAGATAAAAGGGTATTAATGGACAAAAACATTTTAAAAACACCAACCAAAGTGCATTGTGATTAACGGAAAAAAAAAATCAAGGCAAACACTGTCACCTCGGGAAGTGAAACAGGCCGCAGTTTCTCGAACTCACGGCAAACATTTCCGCATCCAATGCAGCTAAGGTTGACTTGCCTGCGTCCTTAAAGGTCAGTTCCTTCAAATAATAAAATGTTGGGTCTAGTCAAATAACGTTACAAACAACCTAAAATAATGTTTAATGTTACATTTTGTCGTCACCTGAACGCTGACTTGTTCGTCAAAAACGAAAACGAACGCATCCGGCATGATACAGCAACGAGCGGTTGTAACGTTACTGAGTTCCTTTGCATGAACTGGTAACAAACCATATTAACCAAAAGCTTTCAACGTTTAAGAAACGTGGATCAAATATCAGTTAACGCCACAAAGAGGAAACCGATTAAGAAAGTTGCGTGCCTCTAATCAGTAAAGTGATTTGGCAAGTGGACAGAGTCGGAGCATTAATAACTTAGAGGCAAGAAAACACCAGCCTGCCAGCCTACCCATTAGCTGCTCGGCCTAGGCCTGCGTTACCTCCAGTGCGGAACACAACTTTGCAAGCTAGCAGATGTAGCTATGTCTCAATCTGTTCGCAAAAAGACAGCAACGGATTTGTTGACAGCTAGCTACCACAGCCCCTCTAATGATAGCTTACAATTTTTCAGCACCTAAAAGAAAACACCACCTAACTTTATCGCACAATACGAGCATTTTTGCGAATGAACGACTAGCCATTACACTCGTGCTCCATTGATCTCTCTCTTTCTCCTTACCAATAATCCTTCTCGGTCCCTTCCCAATGCGAACCCGCTCCTCTCCAGCAGTGTCTAGATGTCAGTAGTAACGATGGTTGTAAAATCGACGATTTGTACAAAGAAAAGAAACGCGATGCGGGTTTAGGGTGGTCTGTGCTATATTGTCGAGTCACTATGTCGTTGTGTTGGGAGTCTCTATGCAATTGCGTTGCTGGCTTTGCGACTGCAGACGGGAACAAAACCAAAATGGCAGTTTGAGAGAAAGGGGCGGAGGAGTTGTGACGCATGGGCTAAAATATTCAACAGGAAAGGATGGCTGTGAGCATGCTGCTCAACCAGGAGCTCAGCTCATTGGCCACGCCGAAGCCGACGCGCATTCATCCCGCCCCTGCTACCAGAGGATGCATGCCATGTCTATTACTGTACAATGAACTGCAGGACCTCCAGCGATCCATGCAAGAAACATCTTGCAATTCTTCCAAAACGTGCACAGAGAATGTCTGACATAGGTGCAATAAAGCAAAGTTGATATTACGGACTATTTTGTGATCTTTTCAAAGTGAAAAACACCCTCTACCAGTGCTGAATGAAACCCATCAATAGCAGGATCTTTGTTTTAGTCATAGGTTAGCGATAAGTTGTCTCGTTGTGAAACTAACGCCAGGCTGCATAATCAAAACTTGCACGAGACGTGCCACAATGCATTATCAAAGAAAATAACACATTTTAAGAGTATACCGGATTGTATATATTCTCACAGCAGCGCCACTTGATGTATTGTCCGGCTTGAAGATACTTTTCCTGAGTTTAGTAAAACACATTACTAGTCAACGCTGATGGTGCTGGAATGATAATAGAGAAAAGAAACATTAGGTAGGCTACTTGCTAGCTATAGTGACGATGAGCGTCTGGGCCCTCAGTCACATTGAGGTTAGGGGTGAGCATTCCTTGCAAAGGAGGAGTATTGGGGGAGGGGGTGCCTGGCAAATGACAAAGGCTCAGGAAAAGAGTGGGCCGCATATTCTAGGGTACACATGTCGAGGGGATCCCCATTTTCATCTTCTTGCTGCGTACACTATTTTCCTCCATAATATCGTAGATGAAAGGCATCAATATCATTCATGGGAGGCTAGCAGGCGCACTAACTTGGCACTCTAAGAGGAGACATTCGCCAATATTACGTTACTGTAACGTTAGTAACATCGACGGTCGTCACGTTAACCAAAATACATCTAACGTTATCGAGGTGAAATACTGCCAGTAGGTTCTAGCAAACGTTGCGTGATGCAAGATAGCCAACTGTTAGTGTCTGCCTCTCAACATTGCGTTCATGTAATGTTTGTAGCCAACCAGCTTTCAGGCTACCGTTAACGTTATTTATCACAGAACAATAATTAACACAGCACTCTCGTACACATAAAATGTGCAAATGCCAGCCTAGCGTTAACAGTTGTGTGACAGTGGTTTGTTAGCAACGGTTAGCCGAGGCGGACAGCTGAAATGGTTCAGATAGCCGAAAGCAACAAACGATAACGAGTACCAATATCGCAGATCAAACGACTGCGTAGTTGTTAGCTTATGTGCAGCTAGCTTTCAAGCTATCTAGCCACCCAACGACTTTTTCCTACTTGTGCCGCTATGTTAGCCAACTAGCTAACGGTAGCCAACTAGCTGGGGCTAACACTACCCAGACGAGACTGAACAGAAGTGAGCAGAACTTACCACATCCGATATTACTCGGCCTGATCTGTAGTATTAAAATCGGCTTGTATTTAAGCAAGAAACCGAACAAACACCGTGACAACTCAACACTGCCGCTGAATGCAAACTGAAAAGTGTGTCAGGGTGGCGGGCTCTGTGCGAGTTTTTCCGCTGGACGGCTGCCTGCCCTGCTGTTCCCGAACCGTTTCCCCTCACTCGATTTCAGTTGAAAGCAAAGCAAAGCAGCAACATGTGCACGTTACAGGCGCAACCATTATTCCGGTCCAGAGGCGTCACCTAAAAAGGAATATGATTTATGTGTCATACGCAGATTTTAGTAGTCATATTTAATGTTTAACCACACCACATACAATGCAATGTGTATTGAATTCTACGGAATTACACCGTTTAATCGTATGTTAACTGTCTAGAAACACAACTTTGTTTTTCACCCCCGTGCTTTCACAGGTATGGACTAACCCTAAGTTTACGTAGGGTCAGATGGGACTTGTAGTAGTCATGGTGTGACAATACAATCCCAATGGATAAGGGTTTATTTCAGCACTTGCGCTAAAAGGGAATAATTGTAATTCAGTTTATGTCTAACAGAAACCCGTTTTTAAAATATTACCATCTCAGGCTCAAATGCTTTTAACCATTGAAACAACTTAAGATCTAGCTTCATTTTGTAGTTTTATTGAAAGACTTGAGGACAGAGTACAGTGTACATAGGGACAGATTAGTGGATGTCTAGGTTTGTTCAGGATAAAAGCACATAACCTGGTATTACACAGATCTAAAACAATAAAATTCAGAAAGATATTTTTTACATGATAAAAAGGAGCAAGGGTAGACAGTACTGCCCAATTAACAGTACCAAATGTTATATGTCAACAAAAAATGGAGAAAAATGAATTACAAACTTTCTGGCAAAACTTTTGGAGAACTTTGAAAAAAAGAAGAGGATGTGTGTGTGTGTTATTGCAAAGCCTTTATACAATATTGTTGCACTTAAAGATTCTCCCCAGCTCTTCAACAGGTGTGGATCAATTCACAAGACTTTGAGTGACAGTTCAAGTTTACATACATCATATAATAAAACAAATCTCAATCTCTAGCAGCCATTGGGAAGGCTTAACCAGTTCAGTTTAACATATTGTTGTACAACTGTGTGACTGCAAGCTCATAATTCAGCCTCATCAGAGAATGAATAGCTACATAAATAAAAAGGAATGAAAATCAATGAAACAGGATGAGCAGATTTGACAAAAGTAAATGCCAGTTTGGATATAAGGAAGTTTACAACATGGGATTAGAGCAAGAATTAGGAACCCAGTTCTTTGTACGTATTTACAGTTCG
Organism: Lepomis gibbosus; assembly: GCA_029875015.1. Taxonomy (NCBI): domain Eukaryota; kingdom Metazoa; phylum Chordata; class Actinopteri; order Centrarchiformes; family Centrarchidae; genus Lepomis; species Lepomis gibbosus. Next base: position 8,232 of record JAPMOB010236184.1, read on the forward strand.
CAGGGAAGAATTCAAATCATTCAATCAACACTTCCTCAGCTGTTAATTGTGTAAGTTCCTAATTTGCAAATTGCGTTGAGTCCTTGGATTCCAGTATGAGGAGGTTGTGTGGTGAGCATTCATGCACATAATCTGGATTTGACATTCAAACTTTTGAGATTTTTCTCCTTGCAGCTGTCATACAGAGAGATACAGTACACTATTCCCAGTACACTCCAGCCATGAGAGTATTTAAATGTCAAAGGGAGATTTCTCTTTATTCTCCGTGAACACACAGCCTAACCATAAAACTCTGCATTGTTACTTTTATTCTTGGGAGCAAGTGAATGATACTTCTGGGTGAGACAGAGTCTTTAAACTGTCAAGTTTAAAACAATGTTCATTCCAGTGTCCAGTGTATTGTATCATGTACACTTGCTTCATAGCCCCCTGCCCATCCCAGCTCTTGGGGATTGGCTTGAACGAGAAACATCTCTTTGTCCATCCCTGTCTTCCTGCTCTCCCGCAGCCTGGGGTGAGGATTGTGTAGGTGGGGAGGGTGGGGGATAGGATGGAGGAGGGATAGTAAGGTGAGGGAGAGACGGCAGCGCAGGCCTGGGAGAGGTTGGAAGAGGGGGAGGAGTGGCCGAGGGTGGGGTCGAGGAGTGTTGTGAGGAGCGTGCGCGGGAAGTGGCAGGTGAGGCGTGCGTGCTCCGGGCACGTGGTGACTCTGCGGGACAGTCGCTGATTTGCTCTAGCAGCGAGGGCATGTCTCCCTCAATCTTTTCCAGCACAGCGGCCATTTGCTTTTCTATCTGCTCGATCACACTGTCCATTTGCCAGTCACTTGTGGTGCTGCTACCACCATGTTGTAGCCCAGTCCCGTACATCCCTATCCCTCCTCCACTTGTATACAGGGAACTGTATGGACTCCCATAGCTCCCTGCCATCCCCATCCCTACAGGCCCAACTTCTGGGTTGTATGGTGTGGCATGACGGCCCAAACTAGCGGAGCTACCTACTGTGTAACAACCCTGTCCTGTTACAGGACTTGCCCTTGCTATGCTAAACTCATCGCTATATCTGTCAGTTCTCCTGGCATCCCTCTCCCTTCTGCCCACAGGGCTCGCATCACCCCTTAACCTAACTCCTAGTCCTACATCCACCCCAGTTCCAGGCCCGACTGTTGAAGAAACTGATGCTGCCACTGATCTCTCTGCCACTGCCTCAGGCACCTGTGTCTGACACCAGCTTCCATCAGTCTCATCCTTCTGCTCCCTCTGCATTCCCGGCCTCTTCTCTGGTGAGGCTGTTGCAGCAGAGCTTGTGGGTTGAGGGCCATGCAGCATTGCAGCCATCTTACGTTTGCTTATGCTGCCGGCATCAGCAGAGGTGGATGTGTGTTTTTTGTCAAGGTTGGTGCCTGAAGAACCCTCTGACAGCTTGGAGGGCTCAGGTGTCATCACAGGGGTCGGTTTGGATTCTGGGACAACTATATTTTGACCAAAATTGGCAGCCATTTTCCTGGTTGCATCACCTGTTGCCTTCTTTGTACTGACCTTATCAGGCTGCTCCTGTTCGACTTTGGGGGCTGCATTCAATTGGCTTTGCTGAAAGAGGGCCTCCTGAATATCTGATGGGGATATTCCTACAGATGGGCCTATGCTCATCTTTACCTCATCCTGTTTTTCTCCGACCTTACTTCTCCCCATATCTTGCTCCATACCTGCCGGTGTATTCTCAACAGTAACCTCCAAAGAAACACTACTTGACGTCACCCCTCCGTCACTGGTCCCTTTGTCTCCCTCATCACTTGTCCCCTGGGATACCCCCCCTTCACCATTTCCTGCCTCCTCACTGCCCTGAACCTCGGCTGAATTGTCATTCAGTGCCTCTGAATTCTTCAGTCGTTGCATGAAGGTGGTGACACGGATCGCTTTCTGCAAAACAGGCAAAGGCAAAGAGAAAGGAAAGAATCATAGCAGTGTAAAAACAGATAGATTTACAGTATGTTGCCCTTTTCATTAACACCCATATTGACTTGTATCCCTAAAAGAAAAAAAATACTATAATTTGTTATGGCAAAGCATAAAGAATAAGCTTTGAAGACAAGCATTTGACAAAAAGCCTGTCAAGGCACCATGATTTAGCTTCATCATACTAAGCGCTGAGATGTGATTTGTGTGAAGTGAACAGTGTGGAAAGATTAGTGCCAGTTGTTTACTTCCAGGAGGCTATGACATATTGGGCCCTGGTTTAAATCAATCTCAAGACTCACTCTCCCCAAGCCACTCCTTGACTTCTTGTTAACCGGAGAAGCTAAGTGAACAGATAAGTGTAAATCTCCTTCTCCTTCATTCTTACACCCATCTGACTCCTTTCAATCTGCAAACACTGAAGGAGTTAGGGAAAATGTGTGAGCTTAGAAGTTGCTTCTAAACCAGGGAATTGATTCTCTGGAAGTGAAAAGCCATTTGGACACAGACATGTCACTGAATACAACATGGCTTGACTAAGCAGCTTCTGTACAGCTTAAAGTATGACTTGAATGTAACACTGAGGTACAGTATGGGGCAATGAGCCAGGATTCACGTAAGAGGAATGACAGAGGGCTATATAGTTCAAATCACTTTAGTTCAACAGTCAACAGTGGCCTATATCCCTTATTTCCTTTCCATTTCTCCCTCTCCTTATCTACACGAATATAAAAACTAGGTAAAGCAAAGAGCAAACCGTCTTCCTACTGATCATTATCTTTTTTCTTTTTTTTTAACAATCTGGTTTCATAGACTAGTGCAGATGAGGAGTAAGAAAGGAGCAGAGTGGGCCACTTTGAACATCTGGGTCTAATCCAATGAAGAAAAGTGGGGCAGAGTGGATGGATCTCTTCTGGGACAGGCAGGGTGACAGTGGGCAGAATCAGAGCTTTGAGGAGAGTTTCACCTGCCCAAACATGATCAACAGTTTCCATTTTAATGCTGACTGAGGTTTAATTGAAAGTGTCTCTTGATTGGCCGGTTATTATAGACAGCAATGGGAACTTATTTTTAATTCAAGAGGGTGTTCAGCCATCAGTAACATGTTTTGTAATTGGATCATGTTAGCCTGAAGGTGAGTTTCTGCCCCATGCTCTGTCCTTCCACTCTCCCTCATAATGAACTACAATACCTTCAACTCCTGGGAACAACATGGGGAAAGAGAAAAGAGGGTTATAACTGTTACTACCTACTTCTTGGCCTTGTGCATGGCATCCTTATGACCATCACCATATCATTTGAAAATTTAAAACATACCTCTGCAAAGTTGTATGCTGAGCAATGTGCAATCATCATTATAAATAAACCAATTGTCGTCATAATCATTGGTGTCATTTTCACTGTAGTCATCTTTATTTTGGCACTAGAGTGTATCCTGTTTGTCCTCCTTTATGTCTGCTGCTTACTTGCCTATTTTATTACCAACCTAATTTACTGCTACAGAGAGCTAGAGAGAGAGAGAGATAGAGAGAGAGAGAGAGAGAGAGAGAGAGAGAGAGTGAATTCATACCCGCCATTTGGCCTTTGCAAAGTTCTTCTCAAACTGGGCGCACACACCATCCTTTAGGTTCTTCTCTGATGCACCATTCCCCGCAATCCTGGTGACAGACAGCATACAAGTGAATGCAAACCACCGGACATTCATGACCAAAATGTCTGGGCTCTTCTGATAACGTGCACACAGTTACCATTCATGCCAAAGTGCATCCTGTGCAGTGATTCTCAGCATCTGGTCCACCTCCATGAGTCGACAGACAAGCTCCTTAGCTGAGAGAGAAACAATGGATAAAAGGCCAATCTAAGTGGCAAATTCTATGATAAGCATTTGGGAAAAATATCATTATGTATGTCTGTTTTAAAAAAGTATTTCTGTATCAATTCTGATAAATCATTTGGTGATTTGTTTGTGAAGGTTGTAATATCAGACGATTTGGTAATTCTTTAAATGTAGGCTGCAACTCCCTAACAATGCTTCATGCTACTCTGCATTTATTGCCATCGTGTGGTGGAACCATGTACCTGCAGGTGAAATGTCATCCCAGTATGGAGAGTCAAACTCAAAGTCACCAGCAACAATGCGACAGAAGATGATGCGATTATGTAGGTCTGTGTTCTCCTCCTCTGTCTCGTCATAAAAAGGAGGGTTACCTGATAAGCTGCAAAAAGTGGAACAAACATAAGGAGACAGAGGAAGGGAAGTTACCTCGAAACCATGCAAATCACTCCTGGAAATGCACTTTATAAATCAAAAAAAGCAGTTATTCAGCTGACGTTGTATATGCAGCTCAGTTTGTATTGTCCTTTTTTGTTGAACTGTGGCTTTGGTAATTACTGGTGTAGACTCACAGTATGAACATAATGACACCAACAGCCCAGCAGTCCACAGGGCGACCATATCGGTGACGAGCCACCACTTCAGGAGCTGAGAGACACCAAGGAGAAGAGCAGACATGAGGGAGAGCAAGAGAGACAGGAAGAGAGATCCACATGGTCTGGATTTTCATTTATAAACCATCACAACTCATGAATAATTCTCCCCTGCACAGACAAGAGCTCTTCACTCTCTCATTTTCTCAGTACCTTTCCCGTCAAGGCCGCTGTTCCCTTTCCTTATTTATTTTGCCTAATGACTCTGCTCAGCATTATGAATAACTGTCTTGACCTTTCACTGAAGTGAACCACACCAAAGGACAGCTCTGCACTCCAAAATTGCCCTCACGTGAACTTCAGAGAGAGAGAGGAGCGAGACAGTCCACAGCAGATGAGACGATATAAGAAGAGAGGAGGAGTGGGGAGAAGGGCCAGAGGTAGGTGCTTTCAATTTTGTGTGGGCCTTTCACTGAATTTTATGACTGTTTTTCACTTTAACGGTTTACCTCTAACAGATTATGATCTTCAAAAGCACAGGGAAGTAAGGAACTCAAAGAGGTAAAGTATGCCCGCAGGCCTATTTTCACAACAGAAGGTAAAGCTCCATCTCTCATCCATGTATTAGTGGATGAGAGATGGAGAAAAACAGAGAAGTTATATATAAAAACAGAACCACAGTGGTAAATAGAGAGTATCCTACCCAGGTATTCTGGTGTTCCACAAGGCTCTGTGATGGGTCCGTTCTCAAACCTGGACAGGTAGAAATCTCGCAGAACTACTTTGTTGTGGTTGTTTTCTGTGTAGTACATCAGGTTTTCCAGCTAAACAAAATGAGGGACAGAATATGTATTCTCATTCAAATACACACAGACTGAAGCTCTCCACTCCTACTTACATATAAGGGACACTGAACCGGTTTAGTGCCACAAATATATGGGAGTTGATCATCAGCAGACAGTCAATAATAACGCCCCTGCAACCTGTGAAATATCTTAGCAATACTGACACATTAATATGTTATGCAATTACTAATGCATGTTTTTTACGAGTCTGTGTGTGGGATTTTAGCATATATTTTACATATTTTACGACATGTTTTATGACTTTTATTATATTTCATAACAAAGTCAGTGTGTGTTCTATGTTTCACCTGCATTGCTGGAAGATAAATTTCCCCTTTGGAGACCATCCAGTTAAATTTGAAAGCTGAATTTGATTTGTAAGTTGTGGTTTGATCTTGTAGTGAATAGAGGCGCGAGGTCAAATAGATTCACAGTCTTCTATTTAGATGTCAAGCTTGTTTAAACCAAGATGATACCAAGTCTCTACAGGTACAGGTACAAACAGACAGCAAGAAGTAGGCTGATCATTACAGCATAATACTGTAATGTGTATTAAAAATAAGCACATATCATTTCTTGAAAATATAAGGTATTGAAGAGTAAAGCAAAGGAATAACCAAAAACCCAGCTACTTGATTAAAAAAAGTATCTTGGCTTGCCAATATAGACACAGTTTCATGGGTTCACAGGCTACGAGTCCAGACTGAAAGAAAAGTCCGGCTTCTACCAGTAGGGGGAGTCTGAAGCCCAAGAGAAGCTGTAACTCCATCCTAATGGGTTGATAATGAAGGTTAAAGATATAAATCTGTGTGTGTGTGTGTGTGTGTGTGTCACTAGAGATTGCATTAAGCCATAAAGACAGTGTTTACTCCCTTGCTAAAATGTTATCAAATGTCGAGTCATTAACTGAGATGGCAATGAGTGCAATGCTTTTAGGTCTCCGTAGAGATTCTACAGACTATATACTGGAAATTGCTTTCTGGGGTGTGACGGCAAAGAGGGACACTCATCTGCAAATCTTTTCTGTCATATGTCTTCCTGTGTCTTCTTACGCAAGCCACCACCATTTTTTAAAATATCTTTTTATTGTAATGACACTCACCACACATACACACCAGGTTCACATGCCACCATGTGGGGAGAGGGAGAAAAGGAGTGAGCGTGTACCTTCAGGTTCCTGTGAACTATGTTGAGGGAGTGTAAGTACGCCACAGCCTCGAGGACTTGTCTGATGACATTGGAGGCGTCTCTCTCTGTGTAATTCCCTTGGTCCAGAATCCAGTCGAATACATCTCCCCCTGTAGCACTGCATGCAGTCAAACACACACACACACACACACACACACACACACACACACACACACACACACACAGGTGACAAAAACACAAATTGCCGAATATGCTAATCAAAATGAATGCAAGTTGGTGTGACTGTTAACCACATGTTGCTACATGAAAATTCACTTTCAGTAACACAGTTAGCAAAAGCCCTGAGCTCTTTTTTTATGTCCATTAGTAAAGCAATCTGCTGCTACGGACCTAAAGCTAGCAATCCTGAGCAATTAAACAATTCAGTATAGGTCATTACTTTAAAAGACTTGGTTAACTTCAGAGAGTATATAAATGATAGACGTGTAATCACCGCGTATTTGCCCTCAGCAGGGGGACTATTGCCTGGGCATAAGTGTTAGCTATGAACAGACACCAACACATAAACTGAGCAATGCACACACAGGTGACAGCAATCACTTTAAGTGCAGTCTGTCTCTCTGTAATTCAGTAACAGAAGGGAAATACTTGGTTCAAATAAAGTTGCAAATGTTGAAAAACGCACAAGCCAAAAGTGACGCAGACTGGGCTCTAGCATTATCGATCTCAAGGTCTCTGTAGAGACACTATTACGGCAAAGCCATGCCTCAGAAGGACTGAGTAATGTTGAGCGTTACTAAGAGCAAATATCTCATAAAACCTAACACCTTCCTCTGTTGCTGAGGGGAGCAACAGAGCACACAGTAATAAGATGCAGGACTCAACCCCTACCCTCTAGCTGATGGATTTGTGTGTGTTAAGGTACATTAAGGCACACACACTTAAGTAGCTACACATTGTCAGGAATGCTCACACAAGAAAGATAAATAGTGAACCAGTAAAAGAAACACTCACAGTTCCTGGATGATGAAGTACTCTTTCCGGGTCTCGAATGTGTCTATCAGCTGAAGGATGTTTGGGTGGTTGACCCTGGAACAGCAAAGACAGTCTGTGACCTTTCAACTGTGAAGGGTCTCACATGCAATCGAAGGGTGCTAACCATTGTCTGGCTTTTGAATAGTCTTATGTAAAAAGGAAGACAGGGTGGGCGAAAATCTCTCCAGCTGGGGTAGACAAAACAAGTCACAAACATCTGAACTTACATTATTAACCACGGTTATTACATGGATTGCACTACAGGAAATTCTAAGCGAAATTTCAAATAAAACACCTTCCCTTTCTCCATCCCTCAATCATACATCCACCTGTCCACAGACTGCGTACAATTTTAGGATCATGATTTCGTTCTTGGCAGCCTTGCGGACTTTCCTGCCGTCTTTCTTGAGGAACTTCTTGCAGACAAACACCTTGTCTGTCTGTCGGTCCTTAGCCAGGCACAGCTCGCAGAACTCCTTCCTACGCAATGAGAAAAAAAATAGAAAAACAGACAGAGGAAGGCAGGAAAGGTAAATATAATGTTAGAGCACAAAAGGACTGTAGATGCTTTGAGAGACACAGCATAATATTTAAATTAGGTAGACAGAGGGCACTGGCTGTTTTGGTAAAATTCAGTGAAAGAATTTAATTGAGGGAGAGTCATTGGGTAGAATAAAAGGTCATAAATAACAAATCTGAAATGGGTCTATTGCTGCAATCGGCTGGGCATCGGCTGGTTTTGAGCCTTTGGGGAATACAGTACTTCACCCAAATGGATATTGGGAAGCATTGTGATGCAAAATTAAACTACAATGTCTCACATTAAATCTTTCATGCCCAGTAAATACAGGGCTCTTTCTTTCTATTTTCCTCTTTTTCTTAAATCATTAAAAATGTAATAATTGTAACAGTAAATTTGTTTGATTCCATTTTATCCTTACCATCATTTTCTTCCTTGTTTTCATACAGTTACAAAGAATACATAAACAAATGCAAATGTGTGCACTTAATTCTGAGTTAATGCGTGTGTGGTCTGTGTGTGTGTGTGTATGTGTGTTATATAAAAGACGAGCAGAAATCTCTCAGGCCAGATGCTGATGTTGCCATATGGACTTTTACACTGATTGGTGTGTGTGTGTGTGTGTGTGTGTGTGTGCATGCGCCTTCAGTGTGTCAAGGAGAGGTGTTCAGGAGAAGAAAATGGTCAGTAAGAGCTCTTTGAAAGTATGTCCAAAATATTTTTCATTTTTAAGCATGACGCAGAATGTGCGTGTTCCATGAACTACCATGATCAAATACGACAATTGGTCGGCTAAAATTTGAAAAATGTGTTCTTTAAGTGTGTTACACACTAGCTTTTGTCATTCCTCCAGTAAAAACGTTTGATATGCCAAACCAAATCTGCAGGGATTGTGGATCCAATTCAATTTGAAATAATTGATGAAGACAATAACGACCATTTGGGAAAACAGGAATGTGCCCATGAATTCTACATGTCAGAGGAGGACAAAAGGCAAGAGAGATCCATGCATGAAGCTTTATGGTACTTACGCTCGGAGGACCTGTCCAATCTCATATTTATCCGTGACATCAGATATGCTATTGTAATTCCGCCCATCTCGCAGGGCAAGGCACCCAAATGGCATGACGGCATTCACCTAAGAAATAAAGAAAAAGACATTTCAATCATTGCACTACAGAGGGGGAAAGTAAAGGATGAATTATTTTTGACGACACCTTTTAGGTAACAGACAGATAAAGGGATTGCAGAGCAGCATGGGCAAGAATGTTAAAACAGGCAAAAAGGTACTGATGAAACATTATGAAAGCCCCCAGTGGTTGAAGTCAAAGCTAACAAGGGGGTGCCGTTACTATTAGCCTTGAAGTTACACAGCACATTGGGCAGCCAAGTCGACTTCTGAACAAATCTGGATACTAACGCTTCTGGCAGCCTGGTTGCGTGCCAGCCTTGTCAACAGATACTAAGCTACCCACTAAGCTTCTCTCTACTCCGCTAAAGTCTGCAGATTCTGTGCAACGTCTGTCAAATTCAAGTTAAACTTTATTTATAAAGGGCAGTGTCCCTGTTTCCCTAAAGCAGCTTGCTTCTTTAGCAATCACTGGAGCCCCGAGTAACACTGACAGCACTGGGTTTTAATGACAGGAAAATTAGTTTTTTGGTTGTAGCCTAAAATGTGTGTGTGTGTGTGTGTGTGTGTGAGTTTGTCTTCTGATCTAGATCAGTAGTTCATGACCTTTTGAAGTTGCTGTAAACATCACTCAGAATGGCTTTTAATTCCTCTTTTCACCCCACAGTATCTCTCACTGTTAGCATTGCGCCTGAAAATGAACTTCACAATGGAAAATAACAACATCCATACCAATGATTATGTGCAGTATACATACTGTATATATGTATTTCACTATAGCACTGTTCTTATCATGTCCACCCTAAAATAGCTTGTGACCCCACAACAGGGCTTATACGCCCAGGTAGAAAATCAAGGATCTAGATAGTGAATCAGCAATCGATATACCATCTTTGCACAGTCCTCAGGCAATCCTCACCCACATCCTTTAACACTCCATCTACCATAGAAGACAGATTTCCTGGAAGCTTCAGCTTCATCTATCCTCAAGATCCTTCTCCTGTCCCAAATACTTGACAAAATCCATTCCAGTTGGATCATTCCTTTCCATTGTTTCTCTTGACTTCCCTTAGTAGAGATTTCTATCTAAAGGGTATCTTCTGAGTCTGTGGGGCTTGGGACCACTATAAGACAAATCCGTGGTATTGACCTAGTCAGGAAATATGTGATAGGAGGGAATGGGGCATTTGATAAGGAGCTTTGATTAATGTGAGTGATCCTAGAGTCAGCTAGTAATGCAGTGAAGATGACTTCAGGATTGTGTGTGTGTAAGTGAAAAGGAGGGGAAGAAGAAAGGAACTGAAAAAAACAGAGAATGCGTTGTGAGGACTAAGAACAGAAAAACAATAGAAATCCTCTGAAGTAATTTTGCGGTTGCTAATTTAGGATTAAGGAATGAATATGACTGATGTGAAATCCCCACTTTCTCTCTTTCTCTTTCTCTCTGTTTGTGTGTGTAGCGTCACCACTGTAGATGATAGGGCCAGAGGTGCTTCTGATCTATGGTGGAGGCGGGGCTGGAGAGTACTGTGTAATCCCAGTGCTGGCCCTAATCTCTAATCTGTACCCCTAATCCAGAGTGCTGGGATACGTTGTGTGTGTATATGCATGCATGTACGAGTGTGTGTGGCTGAGCAAGTGCAAAGGTTGATGCGGATATGTCACATGTGCAGATATGAGTTTGAGCAGAAGGATGCGTGTTTGTGTGTGTGTTTGTGTGCGTGCACATGTGTGTCCAAAGTCCATATGTGCGCCCTTGTGTGAGTGTAATGCCCCAGTGAGGCCGAGGGGACTTTAGTGGTGGATTGAAAAGGCCTAGTTTTGCCAGAAGATTATGTAAGCATAACAACATTCCCATGACAAGGTCCAGGACAGTGAAGGTGAAGCTGGCTTGATGTGAATGGAGCACATCCATCCCTTTGGGAACAGAGTGTCCCCACTAAAATATAGTAACAACTGCCAAGCACCAAATGTCATTTGTTAGTAAGGGTAAGCAGATATGCTCACCAATATGTTTTTGAGATGCTAACTTTTGTGTACTGTGGTTCTACCTCTACAGTTTTAAATCTTTTGCCTGCTCTAAAAATCTCACCTGCAGGCGCCCATACCCTTTCTGACTAAGAACACCCCAAAATCTTCACTGTTAATGTTTTAAAGCTTAGCACAGTTGACTTTCAAACCATCAGCAATGTCCGGGGATCAATTTTAGGGATTTGCCAGAGCTACTGGGCACCATCACAAAAATCACCAATTGTATCTTTACACTGGCATCAACGTTTTTGCAAACTTTTCCTGCATTCACTGTCAGGTTAGGTTTAACTTTAGTAAAAATGTTACAGCGAAGCTCTCCTGTTTTAATCTGAATTCCCCGAAGGCTTAAAAGGTACCTGGCTTCATAAAGAATATGGGCTTTGTGAAGATCAGTTTATGGCCTGTCCTTTCTTTTAGATAGATCTTTGTCCTCCCTCTCTTGTGTCACTGGTGATTGTTTCTCGCCCGAAAAACTCAGATGCCTTACAAACACCACACCTGCAGAATACTGAGTCAGTACAAACCTTGAAGTTGACGGAGAGTAGGAGGCGATATGGGAGGATGTGAGAAGAAAGGAGATGAGAGGGGAAGAGTGGGAAAGATGGAAGATGAGGAGGAAAGAGGTGAGAAACAATGGGAACAGAAAGGCAAGGAGAAAGGTACACTGTGACTAAGTGAAAAGGTGGATAGAGAAAATAGTGTACATGAGAACAAAGTGTAAAACACAGAACTGCAGAGGCAGATTGAGAGTACCTCTCAACCTCACAGCTTCACAACTTCACAACGTGTGAATGTTTGTACAGGTGAATGTATGTGTGTGTGGGTGCATGAAGGGTGTCAACAGGCTATGTGTGATAATGCGTTGTGTGACTCATGTTTGTGAGAGTATGAAGGGCTGTCCCCAAAGTCAGAAAGCACTCGAAGACATGCACAAATACAATGAAAGCATTGAAGTACAATGCAACATTTCATCCGCTCATTTCAATGGTAGAGGTTATTCATATCTTCAAACGCAACTGAAAGGTTTTGGTGGTCATACATTACATCACTGTCCACATGGTCATGCCATGAAACGTTGATGGAGCAATGACATCATTAAGTTGTTTGATCAGGTAAAAGACTGTGAATTTATTATTTTATGAAATTATGAAGTATCTTTAACCACTACAGCCCCCCTTGAGAGAGGGGCCCATATGGGGCTTTCACCATACTCCATTACACAGATGGTGTGTAATGAACCAATGAGAATGATATATTTTAAATAAATTGACATTATGGGTTTTCTGATTTAAAACAAGTAGATTTCAAAAAGAGGTAATTGTTATGCCAGTCAGCTTAAATCTGGGATCAATTTGAGGATGTACTGAAGTGGAAGACCAAACTGCATTTTGTCATCCCATTTAAACTTAATTCAACATTAATCATTTTTTGGTGCGATTTGGTGGCCCTACCGTTTCAGAGTGTAATTTACTGTTGTTATGATTACATTATGAACAAAAACTAACAAGTCACCGACTTTGCTAACACAGCCAAACATCAAGCAAGTGCGAAAACACAAGACAAAGCAATATTAGTTACTAGTCCAACTGAGTACACAGCAAGAATGCCAGCTTGGCGACTGTCTTGCAGCCTTTTACTTCACAAGCCTGAGAGCCTCTTGCTTGGTCACTCTCTTTTTCTCTCCTTAGCTTCCTCCGTCTTATTCTGTCTATTTGCCTCTGCCATTAGCTAACATTATGTCCACAGAGGCTGCTGAGCACGGTTCTGGTGCCTGCTTGCCCAGTTCCTTGAAACTTGGGTGACGAGCTAGCCAACAAAGCTAGACTGCAGCCTAGGGAAGATTACACGCTCTGACTTACAGTACTTATGTTACTTACAGTAACGTTAGGGTCAGAGTGTGTTAGCTAGTAAGTTTGGTAACAGCAACTCAATATTTATAGCTAGGCTACACCTCTGTGTGTAAAATCTCTGTCTGATTTCGCTTGAGTGAACAACTTTGCTAACACAGCCAAACATCAAGCAAGCGCAATAATGCGACATAGCAAGCTTGCTAATGTTACATAGCTAGCATATAGAACCCAGAATGGCAAGGACAGAGATGCTATTCACAAATCAGTGTATCATTAAAATGATTTTAAAACTGTTATTTTAAGATAAAAATAACACATAATGTTGCTTTTAAAGGGAGTGAGGGATGGCTAATGTCATTATTTAAATGAGTCTGAGTGTGTAAGTACTTGTTTTGTCATAATAAGCAATTATTAAACATATGATCATGCTACGACACATTCTCTAACATGCTTGCTAACACCAAATTCTACTCATATTGCTATTGAGTGTCAAAAGTGGTCCAGACAACTGGTCACACGGATATGGTGAAACAATACTTAAATGTCAAAAGTTTACCGGATCTTGATTCATTTATTTAACTCAAGTTGAAAAAAAAATCAGTGTAAATCCTTTTGAATGAGAATCTAGCAAGGTTTCCATGCAATACAAAATGAAGAATTGCACAGTTTGTTGTACATTTTGCTTATGCTTTTGAAATGCACACCCATTAACACACACAGACACACACATACTCAAGTGTGAACACACAGATCTATCCAAGACATCACACATTATCTTCCGCACCTTAAATCAAATTGCCTGTGTGTGTCTTGAGTGTGTCTGTGTGCTTGTTCACAAGTGTTGTGTTCAGGCTGCAGCAAGGCTCACAAATGAATCAAATGGAATGGAATATCTTTTTATCAGCTCAGAGGGGAAGTGTTTCAGAGGTTCTCGGCATCATTCTAAGAAAATCTGCTTTTCACTGGCACTCATCTCTTTAGCCATCCTTTCCCATTAAGCCCTGTCCAACAGGGAAATAAAGATAAAATATGGTGCTTTTTGCAGCTCATCACTAAATACAATATGCAAACAGAATGACCTACTGAAGAAAATAAAATATGTGTGTCCCTCATTAGTGTTTGACATGTCACATGTCACTGCCTACATCAGCGTGGACACAGGTGTGTGATTCTGCAGGAACAACATGTTTATCCTTTCAACCAGACAGCATCATCATTTCACTTAAAAGCCTCTTTGTCTTTCCCTGCCTCTCTTGCTTCCTTTCAGTTTTTTTTTTTTACAATCCCGCTTCTGCACCTTTCTCTGCCTCTGCATGGCTTTCATCTTGTCGTTTTGCACTCGCCAATCCCCGCTTTACCAGACCTCTAGTCCAAAAGGTTTAATCATGGCAATTCCTCACCAAGGTGTGTGTGTGTGTGTGTGGGGG